>LKNJ01001063.1:0-109161 GCA_002120245.1 Maccullochella peelii | reverse complement strand
GAACTTGCACAATTGGTGGCTGACTAAATACTTTTTTGCCCCACTGTATTTGTTTTTACTTCACATATGAGGTTTTTCTAGACAGATCAGTATCAGCATCTTCATGGCCAATTTCGCAAACAAAACACACTATAAGAGGACTTGAAAGCTGAAATGAGCACAGGTTCACTCCCTGCTAAAGAAAGAATCTCCAACTTTAAACAATGGGAATCCACCCTTTCAAAGGCAGGCAACTTCAAACTCCTAGGGGCCTTTGTTTACAACAGTTGTGGCTACTTTAGCCACAGACACATGGGGTGCAACCAGCTGTTTATTAGTGGCCTGTCAGGCAAACAATAGCTGCGGTAGCCACAAGCAGAAGGAATGCTAATTCTGCTAAGCTAAGCGGCAAGACTATCCAGAAGAAAAGACCAAGAGAAGCCAAAACAGGAAATTAGCTGCTGTTTACTTTCGCTTGTCTAGACTTGTTCCTACTAATTAAGTGCGAAGAGCCCCCTTGTGGATTTCTGATCTCTAAGGATCAAGCTCTCAAGGTTACTTGGTGTTTCACTGTTTGTGCTGCTTTTGAAATGAGGCAGTGTTTGACCCATTTGTGGCCCCCAGGACTGTGTGCTGCGGTGCTAGCCCTACAGTAATCCCCCCGCGACCCAGAAAGTCATTTCTAGAGCATCTGGTTATGTGGGCCATAGGCCTAATGACACAACTATGGCGTCATATGGCCGAGAAAGTGTTAAAGACAGCAGGGGTTTGGCAACTCAGTGTGCATTATTAAAAGCCCCATGTCAAATTCATGCCCCTGACCACCACACCACCCCAGAGTTTAGCTCTGCTGCAAGTGTAAATGATTACAGTCATCTAGAAGCCGCTGAAGTACATCTTGGGTATGTGAGCTGTCACTGAATGATGTGTCACACACACACACACTCAGGATTGTAGAAATTGCGGTATGTGTGACCCAGGGGGTTTTATTAAAAGGAGAAGGGCTGATATCTCTTATCTAAGCCTGTATATGTGTTTGTGTGTGTGTGTGTGTGTGTCACAGGCAAGCCGTATTACTGAGGTGAGGGATAATAAGAATAATACTGTCTGAGTTTTTCATTAAATCTTAGTACCCCTGGTTTAGCTTTAGCCTAAACATGAATGTCTTCAGCGTGGCTGAGTGAAGCTTCATCATTTTATCCATGATTCTGTAAGATTTTGTACACAGGATGTTTAGTACAAAACAAAAGGTGAAGGTTGAAATATTTCCCAGCATGCTAACGCTATCCTCATGGGGCGTTTTGGAGGACTGTGCGAGGACAGAGGGGGTAAACCAAGAGGACAATCCCAACAAACTGCACTGTTCTCTGGGGCATCTTTTCCCAGATGAGGCCGGTGTCTCACGGCCTCTGATGAAGCACTCTGAATGTGTGTGTGTGAATTTATGTGTGTGGGTGGCCTGTTTACATTCCACTGATTCCTCACGGGAATCCCGCTCTCTATCCTCTGTTCCCTAGCTTAGTTGCCTGTGTGTGTGTACGTGTGTGTGTGTGTGTGTGTGTGTGTGTGTGTGTGTGTGTTTAGGATATTTTTAGACTTCTCACTTGAATACAATTGGCAACTGTCCCCACACCAGAGCTTACCCCGGGTCAAACTTCGCTCCCTCACAAGCACATGCATCCTGACGGACTCTTTAACCTTGAGTGGATTCCTGTTGGAGTTGAAAGCTGGAATGTGATGCTCATGTGTATGGAATGCACCTAAATGCATCATAATGTACACAGAAGTGTCCACTGTGTGGATTTTCAAATTAAAGTTTCCGAACTTTGTTGTGTATTTCTAGGAAACCTTACACAACAACTTGTGAGGGGATTGCAGATGTCATTTTTGTGCCCAAGCAGCTTAGGACAAATCTCTTATCTTGCTGTGTTCGCACTGTTAATTCCTCCTCATGAGATGATTTCATGCTCCTTGCTGTGTCAGCTGACGATAAACTGGTTGCCTTTTTTTTTTTATCTCCCGTTAATCTTCAGAAGCAACAATCACACAAAGTCGAGCTGAGGTTTGTGCTCTTTTTAAAAGATTATTTTGTATTATATTTATATTTTGTTGGATAGCAGAAAGACTGAAAGGACAGCTGATAGATAGGATGACATGTTACATGTTTAATTGACTTCCTTCTTTGAGAAATCTGTGCCATCTACACCGAGCAGTATCCTGTCGGCTCTGATAGCCCGACTCACAATAATTGATATGATGCTGATAGACTGTAAGGAAGTTCTAAAGTAACCAAGCCATAAAGACAAGCCATTATCACTTTAATATAATGTCATATGTTGCATTACACATTTCACCCAGGGTGATATCAACAGGAAAAGTCACCATCAGCAGGACTCGAGGGGTCAGAGCGTGTCTGGAGTGTGTCTGTTGTGCAGAGTGTGTTAAGTGTCCAGGGCTTTGCTAATGGTCTAATATGAGTTTGCGGTCAGGAGCATTGAGAGGTAATTTACAAATGCTGTCATGTAATGGCTCTTGATAACGAGGGGCACTCTGGAAGAGTGTGTGTATGGTTAGAGTTCAGATGTGTGTGTGTGCTAAGTGGTGCACAGTGGTGTATATACAAGCGGGGTAAAGCAAAAACAAATTAAAGGCAAAATTAATGAGTTGAGAAACCAACAAACCAACCTCCAGATTAAATGACTAATTGCGTTGTTTGTAATTGCCCTTCAGATTGACACATATAAGCGTTTTTTATAAGCAGGACATAATTTGTCCTTTTCTGATCTGACACTGCTGTGGTTAAGGTTTGGTTAGGTGTAGTAACAGAAACGGCTTGGTTAGGGTTAGGAACACATTGTGGTTTGGGTTCAAGTAACTACTTCATTGAGGCTAGGGGACCTTTGTTGTCATGGTTACAATAATAACCACATGTTGAACATTAGGAAACGATTCAGCCAAGTGTATGACTGGACTGTGCATCTATTACATTACATTACATTACATTATATTACATTTATGTATCTGACGCTTTTGTCCAAAGCAACAATATATAAGTGCATTCAGCCATGTGGATACAACCCCCATCAAATATGGTGAACTGCTTCAAGTGCTACCTTTAGACAAGCTTTTTATATAGGCCAAGGTCCAGTCTGAACAGAGGAGCTTTCAGTCTGTGACAGAAGATGTGTAGAGTTTCTGCTGTCCTGATGTTGATGGGAAGCTTGTTCCACCATTGTGGAGCCAGAACCACAAAAGGTCATGATTTTGTTGAGCGGTAGCTCAATTATAGCTTTGTAGTGAGTGAGCAGCAAGCCGATTGGCAGTAGCAGACTGTAGTGGACGGGCTGGGGTGTGTGGTTTGACCATGTCCTGGATGGTTCTTTAAGGATATATGCCAAAGAGCCCTGATGCTGTTCTGAAACCTTGTTTTGACCCAACACCTTACTAAGACACGGATGGTTTTTCCTTTAGATTGTCACATCTGTACTGTATATACAATTGATCAGCACTGTTCATTTTATGAGTGTATTCAACTTTCTTTTCCTCCTCCGTCCCTCAGTGGCAGTCTGTGAATAATATCAGTGAGTGTCACCCCTGCCTGTCCCACTCTCTCCACACATCTTGCCATATTGTCCACCCACTGTGTCAGAATGGATCTGCCTCTGGCCACCTCAGCTTCCTTGAAAGTGTGAGAGTGTGAAGGTGTCTCAGTTTAATTTTCCTCTCAGACTGCTGCCTGAACACTGAGTGCTTTAATGTATTCTTTCTCTTCTCACTTTCTCCCTCCATCTCTTGCTGTCATGCTGATGTCTGTCGCCGGCTAATTGGTTCATCTCTATTCAAATGACTCTGTGTGCGTGCGTGTGTTTCCGTTTCTCTGTGTATTTCTGTGTCTAAATTCCTGAGTGTGAATGCATGTGTGCGTAAATAATTGTGTACATGTGTGTATGACTTACAGCAGATTTTCCGCCACCAGCAGGCTTTTGTTTGCTGCTCTGATGCACATTCAGTTGGTTCATTTGGTTTTCAGCTCTCCCTCATGACACACTTAGCCGCCCCCATTAACTGATTTGAGAAGGGCTGTGGCAGCCACCACTGCTTTGTAAATAAATATTCTACCGTGTTATATATTTATTATACATGTTTTGGCCCCCTAGTTCATGTAGCTGTCGAATATAGCAAACAGTTTGGAGAAAAAGGAAGTGAGTATGCAGTTTTTGGCTCCAGTTGTGGTTGTAAAGGGACATCTGCAGTGCATAACTATATTTAGTGTGTCTTTACTTGCATACAACAGTTGAGTAGAGTTAAAAAGTGGGTTAAACTGTCTACTTTGACTATTAGCCATAATGTACTGTACTGTAACAAGCTTGTTAGAAATATTGGCATCTTAAATAAGTTTGACATTTTGAGAAATATGCTTATTCGCTTTTTTGCTGAGGGTTAGATGAGAAGATTGATACCACTCTCATGTCTGTATGGTAAATATGAAGCTACCACCAGCAGCAGTCGGTTAGCTTAGTTTAGCTGGCTCTCTCTGAAGGTAACGAAATCTGCCTACCAGCATCTCTAAAGCTCACTAGTTTTGTGTTTAATCAGTATAAATACCCAAGTTCCTTGAACCCCCACCTTGTAACCTCACGCAGACGAGAAAGGAAATAATTGTGCCCAGCCATGAAATTGCACAAAAACCACAACTTGACGTTTCCACACTTTGGTTTTTGTACAGATCAAACAAAGAAGATATAATGTGTGACCTAGAAGTGCTTGTACGCAGATTTTGTCAACTTTGGACAGAGCCAGGCTAGCTCTTTCCCCCTGTTTCTTTATTCTAAGCTAAGCTAACCAGCTGCTGGCTGTAGCTTCATATTTACCATACAGACATGATAGTGGTGTCAATCTTCTCATCTAACTCTCTGCAAAAAGACACATAAGCGTATTTCCCAAAATATTGAACTATTCCTTTAAAATAGGAACAAAAACAATAATTTGCGCACATTATCTCCGGATTTGCTGCTGGTTTTGATTCCTCCTCTCTGACCTGGAGTGCCTCTTCTTCAATGAATACACTTCCTACTTACCAACATGAAATATGGAATAAGCTTCAGATTGTGAAATGAGAAATCAAATGCAATTGTGAAAAAGGTGGCGGCAGAGCCATCTCTGCCCCATGCAATCTTCCAGAGTTGCTCAGGCGTGTGCTGGACGGATTTAACCAGAAATCTGAAGATTGCTGTCTGAGGGTTGCCATGTCTTGCAGCATCCTCCCCCTCCTCCTAGCCCTTATGGAGGTTGCCATGTATGTTTGGCTGCAACCCTCCGCGGCCCACCCAAACGTCCACCCCACCCCCAGCTGCTGTTTCTGATTGTAGATATGCCCTTTCAGTCCCTGCAGGCTTCCATATTTTACCATATCTTTATGGGCTAGCAGACGTGTTGAATATGCTATGGTCTGGAGAGGGATGAGGCTCTGGAGGGACAGAGGGAGAGGTGAGAGGAGAGGTTGAGGGCATAAGGATGAAGAGAGAGATAAAGAGAGAGAGAGGTGGAGGGAGAACAGACAGATTAGACAGAGACAAAGAAATGAAGGACAAGAACAGATATCGAAATTGTGGGAAAAAGAAAAAAGAACAGAGGACAGGAAAGACGGTGAAAGAAGAGGTGGTTTATGTGAGGGGGAGGACAAGGGAGAGGTACATCACCAGAGCCAGATAGGGAGGAAGAGGGCTGCACACGCGTGTGTGTGTGTGGTGTGTGATATTAAACAATCCCTGCCAGTAGAAGTATGTCTGAAAAATGGCTCGCACCGAAAGGTCAGAAGTTGCATCAGCACGCCTCAGCCTCCATCCACTCCTTCACTTTTTCATTCCTAGCTCTTCGCTATCCTCCCTCTGCTCTGCTCCTTAACCTCTCCTCAAATATGCACACACACCCATTAGCAAACCAGACTTGTGTTCGCACAGCCACAACGTGTTATAGTCCAACGTGACAGAGGGTTGAAAGGGTCCGACCCCCTGCCATTCGCCCCGTCTGGATCGTCCAATAAACCCACCCCTTTTGTGGTTAGAGCCTTGTAAAGACGGATCACATTTCCATTTCAGTTGCTCATCTGCTCACACACATACAGACACACACCTCCTATTAATTCCCCCTATTGCCCTGTGCCTTTTGTCCAAAAGGATGGTGTCACAGGAGGAGATAAATGAAGTGCTGTGTGGCAGTTTTCAGAGCAGCGGCGATGGTGTGCAGCCTCCACAGCTTTGGGGTGTGTCTGCGAGACTTGGAAGAAGAAAGAATTATATTGGGGCTTGTTAATTTATCTTTGATAGGGAAAAAAGTGTGTGTATATGTTGTCCATGTGTGTCGCCTCATTCTTGCATGTGTATTTGCAAGAGCGAGAAAGAGCTCGTTCGTCTCCAGGCATCTGTTGCATCTCATTAGCAGCTTTTAGAATGAATTACCTCATGCACACACACACACACACACACACACACACAACATCCTTCATCCTATTCCACCCACCCTGATAATCCCTTTATCTTGGCGGCTATTCAACACATTAAGGCCAATGCCACTAAATAATGATGTGGTCGTATACTCCTGATTCATTTGAATGCTAATCTTCATCTCAAGGTGACAATGATGGAGAAATGTTATGCATGCAGTCGTTCAGCGCTGAATAAATCTACCGTTTCCTGATCAGAAGTGTGTGTGTGTGTATGCGGTGTATCTATTTGTATGAGTGCAGTTAAAGGTCTGTTTTTCAAGTTCAGTATCAATTTAGTTGGAGAGAAGGAGTCAGAAGGACACACAAACAAGACACACACGCTCACACATGGACAGACAGACGCCCTTTTGTTAGCAACCTCACTTTGCAGCCCTGTCCATGCTCTAAGTCCTCAAATTCCCAGAGTTCAACAGATCAACCCCCCGCCCCACATCCCCCAAAACCCTCCATTAGTGTTTGCAGAGAAGGTCACTTACAATAAGTGACGGTCCCTGAAATCATTACAACAATCCATCTCTTTTTTTCCATGCTCTGCACTCCCGTTTACATATTTGGATGACACGCCTGGCTGGTTTGTTTAATCACAGAAAATTGCTCCGCTGCACAATCACTGAAGTCGGTTTTGTCTTAGAATTTTATTATTATCTGAGCGGCAGCGCAGTCACAAAGCTAATCAATTTGAAACAAGGACAGAACCCATTTTTCACTGGAGCAAGTGGAATAAAAGTGCTTTTTCAGGGCGTGGAGAATTAAAAAAAAAAAAAAAATTGTGTGGAATTTAGCTCAGTTTATTCAATTTCAGTTCAACCGATGTTTGCTTGCTAAGCAGCATGGCAAAAACACAAGCGTTAACATTGTGCCCGACATTTTGCTTGTCTTGATCAGAGGGAAGTGTTATTTTTGGGAGTTGCAGACATGTCGTGTTATTACTGATGGGTGAAGTTCTTAACGCTGACGATACTGTACACTTCCCCCTTTTTCGAGGAGTGGAGGGAGGGTGTGGAGGAGAGCTGAACATGAAAGAACTATCATGTATAAGTAAGACACAACTAAGCGAGCCTGAGAAAGCTGTTTTTCATGAGAACGAAAGAAGGAGGAAGGCGAGGAGAAAAGTGGAACTGAAATTTGGTGTTTTTATGAGTGTTTGTGGGTGAGTTTCTTAATGTAGAGGGTGTTAGTGCCTCAGACAGTCACATGCTGTTGAGCTTAGTTGAACAGACACTCACAGAATCAAGTCCAAATTATTTAAATGCAAAGCAACAGCCTCGGGCATTGGCAAAAAAGACGATAATAGGGTAGATAAAGGAGGAGAAAGGAGGGGGAAAAGCCTACCAGAGATGCAAGAAATTGGAGAATGAAAGGCAAAATGTGAATTATGCTGAATTATGCCTTTTGTTTTTAAAGTGAGGATGCCATCCTCTGTTAAACCCTGAGCTTAACATTGTACAACCACCATCCATCCTCAATTGAGTTACAGCTTTGTGCTCATCCAATTAGAATACAGTAGTTTCTGCTTCAGTAGCGTCTCTGCGCAAAAACATCTGCAGGCCTCATGGTCGTCAGTGTCCTCGAAAACCAGGAGAGGAAGACAGGAAATGTTCCTTTCCCATGGGGCTGTGTGACATTAACAAGAGGCAGATTTTACAGGCACACACACACACACACACACACACACACACACATGTTTACACAAACCCTGTATGTATACAGGGAGCCTCTGAGGACTGTAATGGGTCTGCGAGTTCAGGACAGGACACAGAAATGCTTAGGGAGAGGGGAGCTTTGTCATTTATGGTGAATACAGAAGATACATGTTGCTGTTCTTGTGACCTTGCAGCTAGGAGTGATTCAAGAAACGAGAAGGTGAGGCTGAATTCTTGAAACCAGATTCTGTGGTTAACTGCAAGAGCACCCTGCCGGCCTGTGAAATGTGGTTGAGAAGGACTTATCATAAAGTATGCATGCACAGCGACTGGGGGATACACTTCACTTCTTCCAAAATGTTTTCATTGGGATCAATATGCATACAGAAAAAAGGAAAAAGAAAGAACTACAGTAAGATATGTGCAAATGTTCTGTGTACTTGAATGAATGAATGAAAGATAAGATGCTTGGTTGCATGGCTGTTGTATCAATTTGAATCTCTTTCAGGTTTATGAACTTCAGGGAGTGAAACGTTTATCTGCTCTGGGAAAATGCTTCATATTTCGTTTATACGTCCCCAGTGGGAGATCGATATGAATGCCGCCGCTAACAGATATAGCTTCTGTATCTTGCAAGAGAGAGGAGCGCAGTCCTGTGTATGGATGAAGATATAACACGCATATCTGTAATATGAGAGAGGTAGAGAGAGGACGGAGGGAGAAAACGGGGGAGCCTTGCTAAATTATGCAGTTTCAATTTCCCCACTTAGGGAGGATAGATCAATTTCTCATGCTAAAACCATTAACCCTTCGGATGGGCCGCGTTGCCACAGCAACACGAATTATGTCCCTTGATCAGAAGCACCTGTTTTCATGCTCATACAAGCTCACATAGGCACACATGCAGAGACGGACAGTGATTAGTAAATTACACCGTGCAAGACTGACTAGTGTTGAATATACAATGACTTGCCCTCTAGCGTCACACACACACTGCTCATTTATGAACTGACACTTGTAGGTTTCTTTATTTTAATTCAACAGATTCGGCTGTGTCTCTGCGTGTGTGTATGTGTACTGCATTGTCTCAGTCAGGGCTAGGTCCCTCTTGCACTGCAGCCTGTGGGGAGTTATTTTTCATCAACCCACCCTGGGGATGGGTTTGTGTGTCCTGTGTATGCGTGTTTGTTTCACTATGACTATGTGGGCCTGTGTCTGCTTTCTGCTTCCTGTGTTTCCTTTGCCACTTCTTTCTCTCTTTATTTTTTATCCCTTTTTTTAAAGGCGTCCTCTCTCTTCTTCATCAGATTCTGTTTCTGTTCGTGGCTTTATGGTTTCTGTACATCTTGATACCACCACCACCACCACTCCTCTTCCTCTCTTTATCTTCCGTTCTCTCCTCTCTTGGCAGCAGTCCCCTATCCTTCTTCTCCCCTCCCCCATTTCTCCCACCCCCACCAACCAAATGGCCCTCCGGTCAGGACACAAGATGAGCAGTGGTGTGTATATTATGTGGTGCATCCATGTTCATTGTTTTTCTGTTTCTATAATTACCAATGAAAATCCCCCAAAAGCCATTTTAAAAGGACTAGTTGTGCATTTAATTTAAATATGTTTGTGTATAAATGTGTGTCATACTCATGTCTATGTATGCACATACCACTTGTGCTGTTTGGCAGGTCACTGATTAACCCTCACTATGCCCACATCGCCCTGGCAATATTATAATGTCAACAAAAGAGGCAATCTCCCTCTGACAAACACTAGCTAGCTAACAACGCTGGGGCACGATGCTGCATGCTGGGGGTGAGAAATGGAGATGATAGAGGGAGATGGAGATTGTTAAAGGGGGCTCTTTTTCTGTTTACCTGGGATAGTTTTATTTGAAATTTGGTGCACAGTGTTTGTAACAGTACTGAGATCCTGCAGGGTTCTGTGTTGTTGTTAGTGAGCATATGGTCTTTGGGTTGTGCTTGGTCCCTGCAGAACTACGAAGTGTATCGTGTGTGTACCTCTAAATGTGCATTGTGTGTGTGTGTGTGCATGGATTCATAATTTTGCTGCCCAGATCACAGAAAACTAGACAAAGTAATGCTTTTGCATACAATGCTTTTGTAACACTAACTCCTGGTTCATTTCTCAAAATGGTGCTGCAAACGAAGCAAAAATTCTCATTGTTTGGAATAAACTCCAGTCATCACTTTATTCTCTCCTAACTCCACTTTTTTAAATTTTAGAAATGTTACTTTGAGCTTCCCGCAGCGCTCCACACTAGCATGAGCATGATGCTTAAAGAAAGTTGAGGCTTTTTCTCCCTTAAAAACTGGATTATTTATGATTGTGGAAATGCCTCTGGCTCTCCTGTGTGAAGCTTCCTGGGGCTCATTTCTCAGCAGCCGTCCAGCTGTAAACCTTCCCCGTCTGTGTGCACCCAGAGGACCCTGCAGAGGGGGGTGTCACACAGCCACAAAGGCATCCACGGAAAGTGAAGCACTGCTCTGCCTGTGGGTTTTAATTCTCTCCTTCTCCCTCTGTCTTTCGCTGCTATCCAACAGCTTGTCCAACAGATGAAACTCCCACACACACACACACACACACGTGGCTCTGCCTGGCTGGTACGCTTCACTGCAGTGTCAGGTAGGGTCTCTGCCTGTAGAGCAGTAGGGCTCAAATTGGATTCCTTGGCTTCTTGGCTCTAGTTTCTTGCATGGAAGGTTATGCCTTGATGGGGCTTGTGGTTAGTCTCAGTGTGTGTGTTTGTGTGTGTGCAGTTGTGTGAGGGTAGACTTTGGATTTCTGCCTTTAATTCCCAAAACACATTCCTTTTCAAATGGCTTTTCCAGTCAGTTATTTTCTATGGCATGAAAGCAGAAGACAGCCACACTGATTGTCTCTCTCTTCCAAGACTTGTTTTCTTTTATTAAAGCCTGAAAGCGCCAGGAGAAAGAGAATGACAGCAAAAGAAAGTTCAGTTGTAGTCCTTGGCTCGCTGTCTTGTATCACATGGTGATGAGGTGGTGAGGAGTTTTCCACGGTGAAAAAGATACTCCGAGCTTTTTTGTGTGGTATTTATCAATTGTTTAGGAATAAAGTGTGTCCTCAGTGGGAAGAATGGATAGTTTACTCCACACATATTTTCTACTCTGCCATGTTATCCAGAACTGGACCTGTGTTTGTACTTAACAGGTTCTTCATACCATTTGGGTTAAGATTTTTTTTAATGACATATAATGTGGCATTGTAGAGTCGGAGACATGGATGAAAGGGGATGGTTGCAAGTGCAAGGAATGTGCTGGAGCTCTCTGCCTCAGAGGGCAAATTTAACGCTACTTGAAAGCAAGGCCATGTAATATTTACATTTACATATTTACAACAGCGGCCATTATGGCCCCAAGTGGTAATTACAGACTAATGGTGAATTCTAAAATGTAGGATAACAGTAGGATAAGTAGAGAAGAGTCATAAAGACAACAAGCTGACTTAGTAAGGTCAGTGAGCTAATAATAGCTAACATTAGCCACCATAAGCTACAGGTCATACCAGACCAAGTGGCTGTAGCAGGAAAACCCCTGCTCAAATAAATAATCAGATTTTGTGGATATTTTTTGATTAAATGATTTCCCCACTGACAAAAACTAAACTAAACTCACAGCATCTTGATTGGGTGTTGCAGAAAGTTCATTGCTGACCTTGGAAACAGCACCTGCAGCTTGATATTCCTCTACAGTTTGAGTTGCTTCAAAACATTTCTGTGGATTATTTTTTTTCTCTACCATCATAAATAGCGCTGATGGGAAGAAGGGAATGTTGCCATGGTGACACAGTGCTGTGGCAGCCAGTAATTATTCTGGTTTAAGTGCCAGCAGAGACACACGCGAGCTGGCACACGGTGGCAGATAGTGACACCTGGACACGAGCCTCTCAGACGAGAGCGAATAAGGAATACATCAGGTGTTAGTCATATTAAGGGTGGAAGACCTGACAACATTTTGACCACATGTAGACTCTGATTTTAAGTCATTTCAAGCTAAATCGGGAGTTCAAGGTCAAAATCTCAGTAAGAGTGTGTATTCACCTTTATGCACAACCCTGGGGTAACAGCAAAGATTCAGATGACAGGTTACAGCAAGTATATAGACTGAAACATAGCAGCTTGGGAAGTGTACAAGTGTGTGTGTGTCCATGATGTTAAACAGCGTGGAGAATACAGTCAATATCATGTGTGATATGATACAGTTCAGAGATGATGCCACCTGGTTATTATCCCCTCAGTTACATGGGCAGACTGGTAGATAAAATGGACATTGTGTGTGCTGTGCGCAAGACACAGTTAAGAGAGTATTGAAGATGCTGCACATGCGTGAAGGTGTGTGTGTGTGTGTGTGAGAGAGAGAGAGTCTGAGAGGTTGCAGGCAGCCTGTTGTCCAATATATATTTGATATGGGTATTAAAAAACACAAACACACTCAGAATTCCCTCGCTGCTCTCCCACTCATACACTTGCCCCCAGCCTACATTCGTGCATCCACACACACACACAATACAACACCACCCTCCAAGGATAATATTCAGCTCAGTGCAGTAATCCCCCCCCTTCTCATTTTTATCTGCTCTCTTCCAGGCGAGGCCAACCTGACTAATCATCCAAGGTGTCAAAGTAAGGTTGTGCTCGCCTCTCGCCAGCCACTCACACTGATAGCAACATAAGCCCCAGTGTATTTTTCATCCGGGAAAACACAACCAGCGTTTCAACAAAAACAGGAATTCCTCAGTGTCCTCTTGAAGAAGAAGTTAAAATTGGCTTCTGCAGCTCCATCTGATTTGCCACAAAACTTCCTCGCTGCTAGAAGACGAGGAGCGCTTCCCCAACTCCCACACTCCCCAGTCGCATTAGCATAGGCGAGCAGAGAGACACAATGGAGTTTTTCACCACCGGCACAAAATACACTCATTCTGTACACACACACACACACACACACACACACACACACACACATGCACGCACATATACATTGCTCCAGACAGGAGTTTGGCTCATGCACACGCCAGAGAAGAAGAGACGAGGAAAGATAGATTGACATATTTTTGTCACTCTCTCCCGATCCTTGCCAGGTCTGCTACAGCTGTCTCGTCGGCTGATTGAAAGGAGAAGGGCAGGCAAAAGATAACCAGAGAGAAAACACTCCTGACTTTGTGTGATTTTTTTTTTTCTTCCTGCTCACTGTCTTTCCCCGTCAATCATCCCGCATGTCACCTTCTCTTTTTGACTTTCATTCCTGCTCCACATTGTCTGCCCTCCATCTTTATCACACACTGCGGTGCCAAATGTCCTCACACACACACACACACACACACACACACAGTGGAATACAAACCCTCCACTCCACATTTATTCTCAGGCTCACGGTAGCACACAAGCTCATCATCCCTGCCACCGCCCTCCCCTGCCTTGAGTCACCCGCAACACCACACAGCGCCATAAATCACCCATGATAACATCAGGAGTTCCATCAGTTCAGCAAAACCCAACTTTGGCTGTTAGACAGAGACGTGATGAGGTTGCTTATGCTGTGCACAGAGCCCAGACACCAGTTGTGGTGGCTCTGGTGTGAGGGCCACTGCAGCAGAATCCCTGTCTGCACTGCAGTCTGACTCTGCTGTGTGCTGCCACCTGCTGGCCATGTCTGGGCACAGTATGCAGTTGAGCTGCTGAACATTTGGACGTTATTATTAAACCATTAGTTCTTTATCAGTGAATGTTAAGGAGTAAAATGATCAAGATAGCAGGTGCAGTTTGCAATGGTCAGATTGAAATGTTCGTGTTGTTACTCATTGCTGTTTCATAATAGAATCAGGAGATGATTAATGCTGCTTCCTGCAATGAAGCAGCTGCACCCAAATCTTGTCAATTCTGTATGTTTGCTTGACAGATAAAACATAGTTTGCACAGTTCGGCGGATTGTATCCTTCAGTAAATTGGACCTATCTCAATCAACAAGAATCATTTAGGATGTGCTGAAGAAGTGAAAGCACACAGATTCTACCACTGCATATTTAATCTCACGTAAGGTAATATAATGTGGGGTTTCCGTAAGATCCATTTGCTCAAAGCTGTTAGTATCTCTGTCCAAAGAAGAAACAAATCATTTCTGGTAAATGATTTCATTTTGTTTGTGAAATTGTGAATTGAAATAACACATTTTTAATGTGTCTGTGTTTATTTTTCTTGTGTTTCCCCAGCCGGTATATGTCCGATGTCCTCTCCTCCCACAGTGTGATGCGTCATGGCTCCGGTGCTGAGTGGAGTGTGGTGGGGGCCGGAGGCCGGTGTTGTCGGCTCAGGGGCGGCAGCTGCTACTGGGGTGGCGTCGTGGCTGGGCAGTGGGCAGCTGGTCCTGGCTGTCACCCTCAGTACCCTCACTGCCCTGCTGCTGGTCTCTGTGCTGCTGCTGCTGTGTGCTAGCTGCCAGGGGTGAGCACCATCTCACACACACATACACGAACAGTACTGACCTACATGATTGTTGTTACTGTTGTTGTTCAAGGAAACACTTGTCAACAGTATTGACACTTCCTGCAGTGAGCTATCTAAACAGAATCTGCTCTTGCTGGAAATGCCAGCTCTGCATTGTAGTGTTGATAAAATGGTACAAATACTGAGAGGGCAAATTTAGGTACAGTAATTATAGGTGCAGCAACAATGAAGAACAGTTCTGCTGAGTAACAGTAAAGAATGTCCTCAGGGATATTAGTCAATAAAAAAAGTACAGCAATGAATAAAACCAATAATAATACAGAAAAGTACACAGGTTAATGTAAAACATTGCTGTTCTCATCAAAGCACTCAGAAGAAGCCAGAAACTAGGAGACGACCCTGTGACATCCAACTTAATTACATTTTGTTTAAAAACCCTGGATGGATTTGAACACCCTTAAACATGAAAGCAGCAGCACTTAAACCTCATAGTTATTGTTTCATTTAAGCCAAGAGCCAAAACAATGAATAACACCCAGACCTGCAGCTGGACTGAGCAGAGAAACAGCTTAATCTCATTTAGATTCACACAAGTTGCAATATCAGGGCTGCCTGATGTCCTGTGTGTTCTGTAATCATCCACATTTTCTTTCTCTCTCGCTCTCTATTCTCTCACCTCTCCACCCCACTCCCCACCCTATCTAGGCAGAAGAAGGCAGCCAGTGGACCAGCAGGAGACCATGAGAACCTCGTGAATGGAGTGAGTTAGACTTCAGGGTTTTTCGTGCATTGGCACATGCATGAACTGCAGATGTTAAAGAAATAGTTCAACATTTTGAGAAATACACTGCTGGTTAGCTTAGCTTAGCAGAAAGACTGGAGACAAAGGGAAACTGGCTCTGTCTGAAGGTAACAAAATCTGCCTACCAACACCTCTAAAGGTCACTGTTAACACATTATTTCTTGTTTGTTTAATCCATACAAAAACCGAAGTGCGAAAACAACACTTTGTGGTTTTGTCAGGGGTTATGGGTTGGACTATTTTTCAGCCAGGCCCAGTTACTTCCTGGAGTTGTGTCAGCAGGCAACCAAAAGCAGTCACAAAATGTTGAACTATTCCTTTAAAGGAAGTTAAAGACACATTTTGAAGGGATGTTGAAGCATCTTAGGGGGACAGCTTTGATGAAGAAGCTGTCCCTGAAAATTAATTTCTAAAATCCTGATTAGGTTTCAGGTTTTGCTGTATTTCTGTGTGTGTGTGTGTGTGTGTTTGGAGGGGCATGTTATCTTTGTGATGTGGAGGGGAACAGCTTTGTATTTTGAGTCAGCTTGCCACAGTGTTGGGCAGATCAGCAATTACGTTTGAGTGAACATTCACACATATGCAAACAGTCGTGTATAACCATAGATGTTTTTTAAAGATAGATTAGGTCAGGGTTCAATAACATTTTGGGATTCTGGGAAACTCAAGAAACAATTCTAGCAGTGAAAGATCAATAATTAAATCTAAATGGCTGGAAAGATACAGACTCAGATCCATGTTCTCTCTTAAACAGAAATACCCACACTGTGTTACAGAAGGAAGCATGCATACAAGCACACACACACACACACACACACGTGCACACACACATGTGCACACACACTCACATACAGTCCTCATTAGTCCCAGCGTGTGTGAGTGACATGTCTGTAATCAGGCAGTGTAATCACTTGTGAATGATGCTGTGGATAGAGCTTCCACATTGGCTGCATGCCTGAAAAACACACACACACATAAACACTCGCACACATCTCCACCCTGATATCCTATGACACACACACACACACACACACACACACACCCTTTGACATATGCCTTCTAACCCACTTCCATCACATTGACACAGGAACAAACACAAAACTGAACCTCCCTACACGCAGCTGATTGACAGCCTCCAGTTGTTAGCAAGATTGTTTCTAAATTGCCAGCAGCCGCTGATGAGGAAGTGCCCTACTAAGAGAGCACATGTGGGAAGTTCCACTGACTGCTATTCTCATTTCGTTTTATTATAATATTTTGTGTATTTTTTTTCTTAAGTCACTGAAAAGAAAGAACGAAATTAAATCACGTAAAACAAAGGGCACAACAATCTGTAAAAACTGAATATTCACTATTTATAGAGTTGACCTTTGCCCTTTCGAGCTATGTGCTACTTATAATGACACTATGTCCACTTAAATGTCATGTCATGGGTGCAGATAGTAATTGCCAACTCCCATAATACTGATGCTTCAGTAACCAAGCAACAAGTGTGACAAATGCCCGGCTTTCACAGACTAAGTGACATCCACTTACTCTCTTACCCTGTCACTCTCCCTGGGGCTTTATGTGTGTGTGTGTGTGTGTGTGTGTGTGTGTGTGTGTGTGAACCTACATGCTCCTACGTGCACATGCACATTCCTCAGAGGCTTTTTGCATTTGATGGATATCTTCACTGTAACCCGCAATTGCAGGGTGGACAAATTGTTTCAGGAGGGGCCCATTTAAATGACGGACCATGTCACAGCCTGATAGGTTAAATGGGGGGCTTTGTCTTTGCGGATGAGTGGATTGGCTCTCCTCGCTCACCCACAATCAGCCTGACTGTCTTCCCTGCGGCACGCGTCCGAACATGATGAAGGAATGCTCTCCCTCACCTCCCACGTTTCTCTTGTTAAAATTTTTAGCCTAATTGTTTAAATTCAGGTAGGTTTGTTCACACACTGTTAGATGATAAAGAAAGATAAAGAAAGCTATAAATCATTTTGGAGCACCAGCCTATTTCCATAATGCTGCAGAAATCTACAATTATCTTTAGTTTATCAATCGCTGTACCATGAGGACCTTGATCAGGATTTGAATGTGGAATAAAATGAGAAAAGATGGGAGTTGAATGATGCTGAGACTAAGATGAAAATAGTTTTCTTCATCTTGTAACTATTTCCCACCTTGGTCAAGAAAATGAAACAACAAAAGAATAACAATTAGGTCACAAAATAGTTAAAGATTACGTCATAGACACCAATAGTTATGAGAGTAATTGACCACTGGGTGGGGTTGTGGAGCTTCTAATACACAATCTTCTGCTCACACAGAAGGAAAAAACAACAACCCTAAACAAAGGGACTCTTGACTTGCACCGGTTAGTATATTTTCACAGTGTTTTCTAAGCTCTTAGTAGTGAGTGACGGAGCGATGACTTTGCCCACGGAAACAAGACAGTTTATGTTTGAAGTGCATGTTGATAAATCATGCCTCAATGCGGCAGGTGCTCAGCAAACACAGTGTAAATTAGTGTGGTTTCTTTTCAGAGTCAGTTATTTGTGTTGATTTGAGTGTTTGCTCACTCATAGAGCTGATTTGGCTGCTGGTTTTGCCATGTGATGTAGCAAATAGGGATACATCCTTCTACTGGAGGACGTGGTTTAAAGACTCAGTGTTAGAAAAATCTGCTCTGCTGAAGTGCCCTTGAGCAAGACTGAATCCCTGCCAGCTGCAGAGTTGTTGTTCTGTAGCTTCGACTTTCCTGTAGAGGGAGGGAAGGTAAAATGGAGAAACAAATTTCCCTGTCAGTGTTCATAAAGTATCATCTTCTATGGTTTTAATTTGGATTCATGTGGACACCACTAGTCATTTTACCCTCCTCAGTCGTGCTATTATTCTTGACTTGGTGTCAGTGTCTCTTATTAATGAACCAAAGTGACATTAAAAACACA
This sequence comes from Maccullochella peelii, assembly GCA_002120245.1. NCBI lineage: Eukaryota > Metazoa > Chordata > Actinopteri > Centrarchiformes > Percichthyidae > Maccullochella > Maccullochella peelii. The sequence goes on along the minus strand of LKNJ01001063.1, from coordinate 90,821 downwards.
AAGTGAGAGGTGTCCATGCAAGGTTTTTAGACCGCTTTTTATCAAAAGATGGATGTCAGATCAGATCAGCCTATCACAAACCCAATTAATCAACTGAGATAAGAATAAACAGCATCCTATCTTCATCAGGCATACATCAGTTCTTTACACTCACAGAAATTGTTAGCTATCTCTAGATGTCTTTTGTCAGTGGGTAAAAATACGCTACATTTAATTAAGCATGCGTAACATGCTGATAATGAGCTTCAAGTAATCAGTAATGTGATTGGAAAATCTAAGAAAAGGAGAGATAAGGGAAGCGTTGAAATTGTAATGAGTGCTGCAAATATGAGAGTTGCCCAAAATCCTGAAGATCCTGAAAAATAATTAACCAGACACAATTTGCTGACAGTGACTTTTGGACTGCACTGAGGTATGAAAGGCTATTTTTGGTGTGATTTGTAATTGAAATAAAGTAAAAGTGGATGTTTCGTGTGCATTAAATGCTTCAGTTTTGTCAGCTCTGAGCTGAGCTGCCAGTCTCTCAGCTTGTTACACATGTCATCCTTTGTTGTCTAGGTGTCAGAGAGAGAGATGATCAGCCAATCAGCAGACAGTCCAGCGACTGATGTGGCCGTCAGCAGCTCTCACAATGGTCCTCTAACCAGCGGTACAAGTAAGCTAAGATAGTTGATACTGAAATTAGAGTCACAGCTGGCAAAGTGCAGCATGTTTCTGCTGCCCTTCACTTCTATTAAGCTACATGATAACATTTGCTTAGCAGCTGGTGTTATGCAACGTCTTTGATGTCTTTCAGCTTTGGTTCATTTGAATCCTCAGCTGTTGTTTTTTACGGTCATATGTATGTAATGTTCTTAGTCATTTTTAGCTGCGTAGGTACTAAATATCAGTAACAGAAAACTGTAAATAGTAATGGATCTATTCTGCAGTGACAAATAAGGAAAATGTGACTCATTACAAAACTACTTTAAAGTAAATGTTTAAAATATTCTCTCATAAAAAAACACATTGAAATTCATGAGAAGCTTTGTACTCACCTGATTGTCTTTTTTTTCCCACCAGTCCTCACGGACACACAGGACACCAGTCCCCAGCCGTCAGAGGAGATGCTCTCCAGCCAATCAGAGCTCAGGTCCTCCAAGTGTCCTCAGGACCGCGAGCTACCCAGCATTCCTCCCAGCAACGCCCTCATTGGGAATGGACCCCCAGCCTCAGGAGACAGCACCTATGAGGTCAATGTTTAAAGTCACCTCACAACAGCCGAACCATGTCTTTACTTGCACTGAGCTTGCATGTGGCTGTTACAGGGTATTAAAGCTTTTATTGGTTGGACTGGTGATTGATCTTGTGATTGATTGGTTTCAGGGTCAAAATATAGAGAGAAAGAATTTTTGCACAAGAGGCTGATGGATTGATTGAGTTTGTAGTTAGAAAACAGAAGCATTAAATAAATGTATTTTGCTCATATACAAGCAAATTAAAGAATTCAATGTATGTATCTGATATCCAGGTGGTGAAGGAGATGGCGGTGGCATCACGTGATGTCAGCGTCGAAGACTCCCTGTACGAGACAGTCAAGGAACTGAAAGACCCCCCCACGCAGCTCGGGCTCCCCAACGGTACCATCCAGCTGAGCCCCGATGAACCTCCTCATCATCCCATTGCCCTATTTAATGGCCACCTCAGCCCCTGCACACCTGAGCGGGGGCCCCTGTGCGAAGGGGTCGAGTATGCCTCAGTCGACCTGAATAAGAAGAGCCGCCACAGTGCCGACATGGAGGCCAAAAGGCGCTCCGATAATGCCGGCGTTCTCTCTCATAAGCCTATGGAGGAACCAGAGGAGGACTTACCTCCGCCGGTACCAGAGAAGGTTCTAGATGAAAATGACAACCAGCCAATGGTGATGAATGGGCTGGCGGGGGCTGGGCTGCACAATGGAGAGGTAAGAATGGTGTGTGTATATGTTGTCTTGTCTTCTGCAGTATACAAGTTATAAACAGACACAAACCCAGTTAGCAGCAGGTAGAGTTAGCATCAGATCACTAAAATGTTCAGCAGCAGAAACCTGAACTTATCTGAGATTTCTTCATATTAAAATGTTGTCAGTCATTGCTGTCATCTCTGAAGTAGTCACAGTTACTTGAGTCACTAATAATTACAAATAATCTTGCTAGCAAACAGTAGCATGAGCTGTGTTGTTAATATTAGCAAGCTCTAGCTGTCTAGGTAGCGTTACTCCACTTAGTTAGCATATGTATTATTGTCATTCATAACGTTGTGATAAAATCATAAATTATGAGGTTTCACAACTTAAAATTGAGCAACATTTCATATTCTTTTAAACTCCTTTTACCCAAGTCACAGAGCAGTGAGGTGACACAGAGCAACCTGATTGGTTCTCTTGTGTAGTGATTGGTGCTCTGCAGGTAGAACCTTTTATAGAACCAAGTTAGAGATTGATTTTAAAGATAGAACCTTTTTATTTTTAAATTTTAGAGCCATTAATTGGTCATAACTTTTTAAAGAATATTGCCATGTGACTAACTAATTTTGACAAAAAAGTCAGACATGACATTATAATTCCAGGTATCCTTTAGGTATCCTTTCTCTCATTCTCGAATGTCCCAAGTTATCCACATCCTAATAACACAGTTTATCCCCATATAAACTTGAGGTGGGACATGCACTTGGCAACACTGTGTATAAGAATCAACGTATAGCTGGCTTTAGAAAGAGACCATGGAGAACAAAGAAAAGGGGAGATGTGTCACGACCACAATTATCATCTGCTAAGCTGCCTACTCAGTGCTGCTTTAGGGAGAGTGACAGACAGAGGGAGAGAGCGAGAGAGGCAATGGTGAAAAAAGTAATGAAAATGAGAGCTGGAGTGGGAAGAGCAGGAGAGACTAATAGATGAAACTGAGATAGTGACAGAGAGATGATGGGAGATTGACTCAAAAAAGAGCTGAGAGGACCGGGAGGCATTAAGGGTGAGACGAAGGAGGGGAGGGAAAAGATATGAGGATGGTAGAAAAGAAACAGTATTGGAGGGTGAGAGATGGAGATGTAAAGGAGAAGAGAGGGAAGAAGAGTAAAAGCAGGTGGAGAGTGGAGAGGTGAAAGAAAGAGAAGAAAAGCGGCTCAGTGTCACGCAGGGGTGCTCCTGCTGCTCTCAGCATGCTGCCTTCCACATGCAGAGATCCATCAGAGAAACACACACAAACCAACAACCACATACACTAACACTCTCAGAGCACAGAAAGAATCAGACTGTTAGAAGCTGACAAGCGCAGGAACACAAACATCACGTTGTCAATCTGCCACAAAGCTGCATGAAGTGGCAACTGTTCTTCTTCTCCACTTTTCCTCTCTTAAGTTCTGTTCCTATTTACTTTCCTCTTCCCTCTGCCCTTTTCCTATTTAAAGGATAATTATGGTTTATTATAACTCATCTCTTTTTTAGCCGTGCGAGTGGCGTGCCTCCAAGGATGGCAATGTTGGTTGGTCTGTCAGTCTGCAACTTTGGTCTGGACTGAAGTACCTCAACAATCATTGGATGGATTGCTGTTAAGTTTGGTACAGATATCCCTGGTGCCCAGAGGACGAATCCTAATGACTTTGTTGATCCCTTGTCTTTTCCTCCAGCGTTTCCTCCAACTTTATTTGTACCCATAGGTAGATTTGTTTTGCAGTTCAGAAAAATCAAGACAGACATCCATCTAAAGACAATTAGACACATTTTTACAGACAGCAAAAACAGTAGACCAGGACATTCATCACAGTCTACAGAGGGGCTTCCTGTTTCAACTTTGACCTACTGTGCTTGCTGTAGTTGTGCACAGTTTTCCTGTGCAATGAGGGATCATTACCAACATTTCAGGTGTCGCTCTCACTTTTGTTTACAACCTGTCTGACTGTCTGGGCGCTTATTTCTTGTCCTTGACAAGATAAGATAAAAACAGTGCCAAAACTTTAAAAAGAAGACTCATGTTGTAATAGACTGGAATTATCCTTCATTATACTCCATCTTCTTGGTTCTATTTCCATCTCCTTCTCCTCTCCTTCTTTCTCTTCTCTTGTTTTAGTCACATATCTCTATTCCTTTGTCTCTGTGGTTGTAGCCAATTAGTTAATCACTGCTGCTCATTTGGACAGCAGGCGAGTCTAGCCTCAACTGACCCCCGTAATTATGATGAAATCTACTGAGCTACAATATACCTCCAAAGCATACTGGCAGTCCCACACACACACGCACACACGCACACACGCACACACGCACACACACACACACACACACACACACTCAAAAATGTACTCAATTATAAACGCACCCACATGTACTTTGTTGGCATGTCTAGTCAGCATTAATTCAGTTATTTCTCCCCATCCCCCCACATTACACACACACACACACACGCAGATACTACGACGTGTGTGTGTTTACATTATATTCTGCTACACATGTGACTCCCTGGGGCTGATTTAAGGTTAACCCTGAATGTTCCCGGCTCTCTGTGGTTTACGCACGTGTATGACCAGGAGACGTTGGTGATTTGTCTTGTCAGACCAAGTGTGTGTTTTGTGTGTGTGTGTGTGTGTGTGTGTGTGTGTGTGTGTGTGTGTGTGAGCCTAGTGAGCACCAGGTGGCCACCATCACTATGACAGTTAGTCTGGCTTCATGATGGATGGTATGGACTATAGAAACTCTCTCTGTGTCTCTCATACGCACACACATACACACACACTCATATGTGCAAACGCTGGGGTGCCTGTATGTAAATGTCAGAGAGGAATCCCCTCAGGTAGCAGCTCAGAAAATGCTGCTCACACACACAGAGGCAGGCTTTCTCATATACACGCATTTTTCCATACATACATCTGGTTTCTAGTTAAACATTCACCACAAAGACACACACACAGAAACACACACACACACACACTCATCCACTCTTTTTGTGACCTTTCATCACTATTGTTAGATAGAGGATTTGATTATGTAATATATGTGTGTGTGAGTGTGTTATAGGTTATAATTTGAGTTGGTGTCGATGTGGTTTATATATTTTGCATATCTACAGTTTGTTTGGAGTTGTTTATATACTTGAATGAGCGTGTGCACGACAGAGAATGCATATAATCTGAGCTGATGTATTCATATGTGCGTATGTCAACATGCACGTCAGTATTACTGACACGTTGACACCTGAGTCGTCCATCTTCTGAGGCTGCTGTAATCAGCTTACTGTCATACTTGCATGTCCTGTGCGTCATTGTGTCTCCTACGTACACATAAACACATTCCCATAATCCTGTGTCACATACACACACGCAAATGTCTTATTGCAATACGTCTTAGAATACCTCTTAGATGTAATGTCTCGATGTGTATTTACACGAAACAAACACCCGTCCACATACTGTTATAGGTCTTAATATTTGTTTAATATGTATAAAATAAAGTTTTTAAGACTCAAATGTAATGCCCACATGCATCAAACCCAGGTTGAATTCTGTGCTTATTGCTGACTGTGTGACTGACTAAATGAAAATTCCACTTTAATTTGCAATGATACTTGAGCCAAGAATAAAGAGGCTACAAATGAGATGAACAAATACTGTGAGACACACTCAGAGGTGCAGTGACTGGGTCAAGTCACCTGTGTCCATGTTTCATATGAGGATTCCTCCGGGGGACTCTGCCTAATCGATGGGCTAATTAAAGCGAAATGAAAAAGGCACCTGCTGCGTTTGTAGAGTGTGTGTTGGATCTATAAACGTAATCATGTCTCCAAACATGCGTTATCCATAAAGTAATTATATTGATTTACGCTCTTTGAAAAAAATGCCAGCGAAACATGTATCTGCATGAAGATACTACAACATGTAGCCGGGGTGGACGGTTTGATGGATGATCTCTGTACGCAAATTTTCATTCAGTACAAGCACAAGAGAGCGTAGCTTGTGTGGCGATGCGCCCTTGACAAGCACCAAGTACTTCGCCTCAACAAGTGAACAGCTTTCTCTTTTTTCAAATGCATCTGCATTAACCTTGGTACCTCCAACCAAGGACATAGTCAATCTGAATTTATTCCTTGCATCCAGTCAGGAAAATAATTTTAAAAAAGCAAGGTTTTTTTACGTGATATGAACTATCATCTGTCATATAACGCTGGCAGCGATATTGAGGTTCTTGTTAGACTCCTGAGGTGTTTGGTGTTGCTGTCAGATGTGCTTTGTTGATTAATGGCTCCCTCATCGATTGTAAGGCGAAGTGGACAGAGGCTGTGCACAAAAACATCACACTTTCTGTAACTGCCTATTGACTTTCACTGTTTTAGTCATGCAGATCAATAAGAACTGCAGCCATATCTTAATTCCATTTCCTCAAAGTTCTTTCAAACAGCTCTATTAAGTTTCAGTATTACAGCTTGCTGCTTTTGATTATAAGAGAAGCTGTTTAAACTCTACAGATTGATACTTTACTTTTTACAGCAGGAAGATGCCACCAAATTCTTAAAAATAAAAATGGGTGACAACCCCTCAAATGTTCCTAACAGCCACTTTCAGGAGAAGTAAGCACTTTGTAGCCTTAGGACTGTTTTAAACGTCTGATTCTGCGCTCAGTCTTTTCTTTTCTAACACTGGCTGCCATATCTACATCTATCTTTTTGTTCTTTTCTCCTCCAGTTACACTCCCCTCTGTCTCCTGCACCGGGCTTCAACAACCACGTTCTGTCAGACAATGAGGTAAGTGTGTTAAACTCCCTTATTCCCCAAACTGCCGTTTCCAGTCCCAAGACGGCAGCACTTTACTCTGTGAATGCCACAGCTCCAAGCACCAAAAAGATTTTTTTCTTTTAAAAAGGGAAAAAAATTGTAAAATAGTCATACAACATGAGGGAAAAACCTAGCGGGGATCTTTTGGTACAAATGCTTCAGTGACTGTTTTTTTTTTGTGTTCACATTTCTGTTATCTCAATAAATGTAGTTATGTTTATGACAATTTTATACAAGTAATAACCAAAACAATGTGTTTCATCTCTGTCCTTCAGGCAGCAGTGTACTCTACAGTCAACAAAACAAACTGTCACGATGGTGTCAACGAGGAAGACAAAGAGCACGACTACAGCAGCATTGCAGAGATCAAAGGTCTCGTCACGTCTTCTTCCTCCAGTGACCTCTATGCCACTGTCCGAGATATCTACACCCAGCCCGACGAGCTCCAGCTGGAGGAGAACCCCGTCTTTGACAGCACAGATCCCGGCTACGAAACCATCCGCATCCCAAAGACTAGTAGCTCCGATGACAACCACAGGGCTGGGCAGGGAGCGGAGGGGTCAGACGCTGCCAAGGCAGAGCCTGACTATGAGAGTGTCGGGGAGTTGGGTCTGGGCCGGGAAACGTCCCGCCTCTGAGTTTTCCCTTCATCTGTGGCAATTTGTGAGAAGCTTCCTCTCTGACCATCACTGTAGTGCTTTGAACCTGCTACCAAGCATGCTTTTGGTGTATGACTTGGAGGAAACGGCCACAGCATCCATCATCAACGCATGAGTGTCCTCTTTATAGCTTGGGTACGGTTTATCATATCTGAACTTTTAATTTATCAACCAGGGTGAATGTCATTGGTACTGGTAGGCCTACTACAAAATGAAGTGTAGTACCTCAGTCACTGGGAATTAATCATGTGGAAGATTGTACCTTGGATAATCATTAAATTCCTCTTTTTGACATATGTGCATATCATGGACACATATGACAACACTTGATTGTGAAAATGATCAAATAAATAAACTATCAGTCCAATCCAAACTATCCAATCACAGCACACACATTTTAAGGGTTAGCTGAGGACACTATCAGTGCCTGTGATATAAAAAAAGATACCAAGAATTCAGTGCCATATAATGATGAAATTCATGCACTTACTATACATATGAAGGTAACATTATGTGTTTGTCCCTTCTGCAGCTGCTAGTGACTTTCTAGCTTCTTCCAGGTGACTCAGAGTCACGTTTTATTGAGGCGTCAGATGATGTTTTTCTTGGCTATTCTTTGTCAGGTTGGCAGTACCTCTGCTGTGCATTCTCTGCTTGAAATTACTGTGAATGGGTTCTGGGCATGGAAAGCAAAAGCCAGTCTTATATGAGACCAAATGGTTAGGAGAAACAAACATAGCATTTCGATAAATTATGCCATCAAATAGATATGATGATTTTTTGACCGCATGTTCTTTTGTTGAGGCTATTCACCGCAAATGTTACATGACAGGGGATATGAAATTAGTCATCTGCAGAACCAAAATGGAAACAAGAGATGAGGGAAGGAGGGTGGTTTCACACCAGCTTGCGGTTTCACAAAGTATTTTAGACATTTTAAAGTTCATGTCAGCGTTTTTTGTGAAATTCATATTTATTTAAAGATGCATATTGTTGCGTAATTGTGAAATGTTACAGAGTATGTCTGTGAGAGAAAAGTAAATAGGGTTTTATAGAAGTTTCTAGCATTTTTATTAAGATACTAAATGAAAGTCTGCTGTAAGATAATGACAGCTGTGAAGGTACGCTTTCCCCTGACTTTTTTATTCATTGTTTAAAAAAAAGATACACATAATGAGACCATATTTTCTTCTTTGTCATTTTGCGCAGGGGTCAAAACAAATTCAGAAGATGTGAAATGCGATAAAACAACAAACTTGCATTATTAATGCAAATCTATCGATCAACTGTATTTTTTTTATGTTTTTTGAGCCTACTCTTGGTACAGTATACAGCCTTCAGTTGGCATCCCGGAGGATTTTAAAGCACAAGGTTTGATATCATGGTACTGCATTTATATACAGCTTATGAAAAGCATCATCACAATCCAGTTACATTTCTGCACAATTTGAATATCTAATGCTTTTTAACTTACTAGAAGTACTCTGAGAAAACCATATCCGTCTGTTTGTAGCTTGTACTTGTTGACGACATGCCAACCAAGGCTTGTATATATAGATAGAGAATTATTTTAACCAACTGTTACTCGCTGAAAGTTTTATGTAAGCCTTTACTTATTTGTACAATGTCCAGAGTGGTATAATTTTAAAATAAGCCTGTTAAGAGCACTGATGTATGTCTGCCTTGTTTTAAGGAAAACTGAAACCCTGTTGTCCAACGGCTTTTCCTTGTGCTGTTACTCAAAGGTGTCAAATAGCTTTTGAGTTCTGAGAAGCAGTAACCAATCAGATGTCAGAAATATGGTACAATGTTTTGGTACATGCATTTTAAGAAACAGTCGGTGTGGTACTTTTATTTAAAAAATGGAATTAATGTCTCAATACTGTTGTTTGTTTTCAAATGAACAGGGCCTATGCTTTTTCCTGTAAATATATTTTTCACTGCCACTGTTATTTCCCGTCTTTACAGAAAAATTGGTGTCATCTGTTTCCACTCACATCACAATATTACAGCATTACAGTATCTCCAGCTTCATGTCTCATTAGACATGCAGGAGCTTGTTGGGGGTTCAGACAAACACAGCTAGCCCGCGCTGACTGGTATTAGATCCATAAATGATATCAGACATTTGAAATGCTGTTACATCTCCCAGCAATGCTACAGTGAAAGAGGATTTGAAATGCAATCCACTCCCAGTATTTTAATGAACGAAAATAACTAAATGAAGTCCTCAAACAAATTATGTTCGTTTTTGCATAGAGGTAATTTTCATTGTTATTTACATTCCCGCCAAAAATGAGTACATTGTTCTAACCAAGTGATGTGGCTGTGTATCAGGGTGGTGCCATAATTTAGATATAATGGTGTTCACAGAATGCTGGAAATGATCTGTCAAAGGGGGTGTTTTAGTGCCAAATCTAACAATACACACAGACACAGTTAACAGATACTTACCTTAAATCACTTGTTCTCTCTAGCTGTCTTATCTTGGTCATATAAACACACACACACACATACACACACACACACACACACACACACAATCCCCTTCAGAGAATGGGGGTGTGGTAGAGGTCCAGAGATGCTCCCTCGCTGCCCCTCCTTCAGCTCCACTACTCCTGTAATGAGACCATTTGTTTCCCCCACAACCAGCAACTCTATGGTGACACCTGCCTTTGATCACAGGGCAAAGCCTGTTTTGGAAGTTATGGCCACATCTGTCACTCCACTCTGTCCGATTTCCATTCTCTGCATGTAAATATTTTATGACATGAATTGTTCTATTAATATATATATAATAAATTGTGTCGTGTCTTTTTATTCACTTGGGGCACTGTCATGTAGAAAGATTGTAAGCTGCATATGATTTTCTAAAGACATTATGTTTGACATTAATTAGGCTATTTGTTAATGTGATAACATTCATTGGTATATTCTCTCTGTCACACTGGACAATAATCACGATGAATGAATTAGTCTCCTATTAAACTTGGTTTATCAAAGCACTGTGAACTTTTGTTTCTCAGAGAGCAACGACGTGTGTCATGTTGTGAGATCACACTTTAGGGTTCTTATTTAGTACAGGATGTAGCTCACATGAGAGTGTTATCTGCGTGTGAGTGCTGTGATGTGCAGTGTTGTAATGAAGAGCACAGAAAAAAGTACAATATGACTGCTGGCTTATTGTTATCATTACATCAAATACAAGTGCACTTCTGGCAAGGCTGACCTAAGTTCACCATTATAAATGTGCATTTTCATGCATATTTGCATAATATCTTAGCTACATTTAGTATTTGCACATGAAGCACTTTATAGCACTATTTGTCTAAATTATCTTCTTGGGATTGGCTAACGTTTGGTTGGTTCTTGCCTGGGCAGATGTGTAATGTGCAGGGTGATGTTGGAGCATGTTTAGCCTTTAGTAGAATAAAATTGGCATGTTAAGTAATGAAAACCCCATAAGAAATTAAATAACCTGTTGTGTTTACATTCACAAAAACAGACCAGTGCAGTCCATTACATTCATTTTGGAACCAGGTCATAGTAATTTAGAAGTCCCATGGCACCTGGAAAGTAGGCTACATGCCTTTAACAACTAGGTTATAGCATAAAGCCTGGCTGTCTGGTTGAAGTTTTCCTTTCCTTAGCCTAAATTCCCCCTTTTCCCTTTCTTTCCTTCTGCCATACCCCCTTCCCTTCTCGTTTCCTCTCCATCCTTGCGTCATTGTTTTGAATGGAGCATCCTCCCGGCTTGCATTACCTTCTGTCGGAGGAGGAGGGGGAGAGGTGGGGGCTTGTGGAGGCGTGTACTGCACCGACCAATTGCAGACCGCCTTGGCCGCCGGACCGCACATGTTTACAGGCAGCATTCCGCCGGTAGAGGGTCTGCTCGGTCGGAGCCACACGCGGACTGGATGTCGCAGCCGCCGGAGCTGGAGTGAGCTAACGGTCGTGTTTTCAACCGTTGTCAATATCTGCGGAGGAATGGCAGCGTATACGGCCGAGCGAGGTGAAGTAATTCGACGTATTTGCTTCCGTTCTCCGATGCCCGAGTCGTTTTTTCGCGTATAAGCCGCAATTTTGTTAAATCGTGTACAAATGTCTTTTCGGTTATCGAGAGTGGCGTTAGTCCGTGTTTTCCCGCCGCCTCCTCAGCTCGCAGGGAACAGTGGGGAAAACAAACAGGTCGAACGGAGGAAGATTGGTAGCCGGTTGGATGTGGAGGTTGTTTAGCTGCGAATGAATCGTTTTCATGTTGTAGGCTTTTGTCGGGTCCTAATTCAAAGTTCTCATTCAGTTTTCGGTGCATTTAGGACGCTGTTTGGAGTTTTCGCCTTCCGAGTATGTTGCCGCTTTCTAACATTTTATCAGGGCTGTTGGAGCGCGTAGTCTACCCGCTGCGGTTTTGTGTTTTTGTCGACGTTGTTTACCGGTTATAATTCGACGTTTGGTGATTTAAATTCACCGGTTCGCCGGCTCTGACTTCAGTGAGACAGCTTTAGACATGCATACGAGGCGTTTAGTGAAGCGGTCGATTCTCGGCAGCCGAGTTTATGCGCCGAGTCCGACGGGGGACGGTGCCCCGGTGACAGGAGTGGTCCAGGCTGTCAAGCAGGAAAACAGAGACGTCTCGGCCGCAGGAACTCGGCGCAGCGTCTACACCGTGCTCATGCAGGACGGGAGCCTCAAGGAGTTCTCCGAGGAGGAGATAGCCGCGGGGTTCAATCACACTGCAGCCAAAGGACCGCTCAAGTCCAGCTTGAAGGTGTGTGTGTGTGTGTGTGTGTGTGTGTGTGCGCGGCAGGCAAAGCGCCCGGTCGGCAGGCAGCGCTTCACTGTTTTTGTTGTGCGGTGTTTTGCAGCGTTTAACCGCTTCCTGAACGCAGCGGATTTTACGGTGTCACCGCCACTGCTGCTGCTGCCACTGATGGCATAACCAGCTGGGACAATACCAATATTATTCACAATTGTCATAATGCAAATTCGGTTTGCATATTGCACCAAATAACGGGCTGTCATGACATTTGGCGACATCATGGGACAAAGGGCTTGAAAGGGCCTGCGCAATGTTTATGTGGGCTAGTGGGTGGGTAAGCCGATGCAAAGAAACACGCTCTGACTGCAGCGTTTTGGACTGATGTAAAGAGCCGGTCCGAGGTTTTTGCACATAGGCTTATGATTTATATATCACATTTTTTACAGATCATTCTGTGCATCCTGCCTCTAATTGCACATTTGCACTCATATAATGTATTATAATTAAGACATTTAAATTGATAGATGTTGCAGCTTGCAACCCAGTTTAATATTATATATTTATGTGAACTCATTCTGCACCGCAAGACTATTATTGTTTAACAACGGGTAAAAATAGATAGTGTGGGCTTCCTGTGGCATTAGGGGCAGAATAGGAAGTTTCAATGATGTCCAAATTTGTAGTTGTGATATGGGCCTCATTAGCAGTGACCTAATTGCCTTCATATCCTTCAACTTGTATGTTTTGGTGTCACACAGCCTCAGATAAAGAGTGTGGGAGGAAGAGAAGCCAATCCAGCTCTTGGATGAAAACACTGTTTCTGGCATAGGGGAAGTGTGCGTGTGTGTGTGTGTTGTTTTCTTTCCTTTTTATAGTGAGGGAGTGACTGAATAATGGCTTGTTTATGGCCTGATTTTGATTTATTTTGATTGGTGTGGTTTTGTGTCTCCCTGCATTCATGTGTGTGTTGTGTTTTGATATGTTATTGATGAAGTAACTTGCAGGCTGTAATCGTAAGTCTTATTTCCATGATCAAAACGTAAATTTTCCGGCTGCTGTTTGTTACCACACATGCTGGACTGCTCACATTTCCTTTATGTAAATGTGAGTTATAGGGAGGGTGTACATTTACAGATACGGCTGCAGCACTCTGAAATGCTTGTAAATCTCAATTGAAGTTGTGAACTATTCTTTAAAACTTTACACAGACACGTCAAACCTTAACAAAGAGGAAGGCAGCAGCTCTGGATTGTCAGAGCTTTGAGCGATGGGAAATGCAATGTAAACTTGGGTTCTCTTGTTTTGCATTTGCACATTTTGTGTATACAGTGCTGCACTCGCAAAAGCTGTTGCACAATACCACTACAGTCACCAGTGCAGGCTGGAGTAGTGCAGCTGGGGCTGAGAGCGTAGTCCTGTCAGCACAATGGTCAAGTCTCTTTTAGCACAGTTCCCACTGAGGTCGAAAACAAGCCATAAAATGAGGAGGAAGGGTCTGCTGTGTGTGTGTGTGTGTGTGTGTGTGTGTGTGTGTGTGTGTGTGCGGATTCACATGTGCATCTGTGTTGTTTTTTGTGTGCATGGATGTGTAATAAATGAATGTGGTTTCTCCCACATGTATATTTGTATGTTTAATGATTTAGAGTTGACTACTTTAAATTTTGAAGCAGGGGTTGTTTGTGAGGGCATGCTGCCCTGTTTGAGCAGCAACTGTACAACCAACAAAGCAGGCACCCCCAGGTTGGCAATGGGTGGCATGCTCCAAAGAATCTGGATGCTTGGCACATTGCCCAGAATGGCAAACGAATGGGGGGAGGTGGGTGGTGCAGGATACCACTTGTTGACTCGTTGGTTTGTGTGTTGTGTGAGCAATGTTACACAGATCTCTCGCTGCTAACAAAGAGGCATTGCTTGTTTTTGTTTTGCTGGCACTTTTGTTGTCCTTGCTGTTGTTTTTTGTGTTGATCACACTCCGACGTTGGAGTCAATGAAGCAAGCTTGTTGACAGCAACTGAGTGACTCTTTGTTCTGAAGAGCTGATCCCAGGCAGGCTGGCGTCGGCTGTCCTCCTTATTGGTTAGCTGAGCAGCATCAGGATGAAACACAGTGACCACAGGGTCAAGTCTGGATGTTGTGCCCCCCCCCCCCCCCCCCCGTGATGATGTATGAGTAATCTTTTAGGGTAAAGGAGTTGTGTTTATGTGTCTGTTATGTGTACTACGAACACACAAACACCTCATTTTTTAGTCTTGCTTAAAAGTATTTAAATGTCTCTAATTGGCAAAAATACTCTAAAATTTAGTCAATTATTGCAGTTCTGCATGCAGAATAACTTCCTCTATTACACCAAAAAGAGACTAGTGCTGAACGAGTATTTAAATCGCAATTATTTTCTGTAAAGTAAAGACCATGCCTGTATATAGTTTTGAACAACTTGTTTGTGCCAAGCATAACCACAAATTTTTCTTGTTTTAACATTAAAACAATGAGATGGAATAATGCGGTTGCTTGTTGTTGAGGTCCTGCAAGGGTTCTTTTATTCAAAAAAGTTAACTTGTATGTAAATTAGCTAGTTTTTTTTAATAGAAATTCCTATACCAATTTAGCTCATACTTAGTAAGATATTACTTTAGTAGAATAATATTGCTCATTAATATTCGAATATTATGACGTCAATGGTACATGAGTTCCATGTAGTTTGGGCAACTCATCTTCAGAGTTAATTAGTTATTAGCTACAGCTGAGTAAATTTGCCAGCAGCATTTTATATGTAAGTTTAAATTAAAATGGCAGCTCTTTCAATTAGAAAATTGCACTCCTTCAAATTGTGATTTCAACATACAAACGATTGTTCAGTCCTAGACTGTACGTTATTTTAGAAAATCTAATGTTAGGCTGTGCCAGTGCAGTGTGAGACCATCGATTAATCATTAACATTCCTGATCTGCATCATATTCACTAGATGTGCTAATACAAACAGTACCTAGTCTGTTGGGATTTCATGACTTTAGGTCCATGTGATTCAATTTATTGTCTGTGTCAGCTTGCTTTATTATGACCTTTGACCCATAAAGGTTCAAGAATCTTTACGCTTGACAAACTGCCCAAAGCAAGTAGGTTATGAGTTTCTCTGTGAGTGGGGAGAGAAGGAGAATGAGAGATAAAGAGAGGGGGGGATATGAGGGACACTCGGAGTATTTGCTTTGTGCACACGCATACACACACACATATATACACCAGCAATGACACATGCAACTCAAATTTCACAACCGATTTGGCATGCTTCACAATTTCCTGGCTCCGTGCAATGCCATCATTCATAAGCTGGGCAAAAGGAAGGAATTGCCGTTGGTTTTATCCGAGGAGTACACTCGTCCTACACACAACACCTAATCTTCCCCGAGCTGGTCTAATCCATCTTGTTGTTTTACGCAAGTCTGTGTTTTCGCAGAGCGTATCGCTGACTATTCGTGCGACCGGCCTCTATCATGAGCGATACTGGATACCCATTTCTCATGTTTTTTTACCTCATTAATCTAAGTAAATTGTTCTCTTGGATTTTGTGTGTGAGTGATTGACTGGGGTGCCATTGCCTTTTCCACAGTCGAGCCTAATCGTGTTACAGTGCTTTGAGATAATGATCTAGATCACACACACATCCACACGCACACACACACACTGGCCTGCATGTCATACTCCTCAACGCTCCGTTGGCATGGGCAGCCGTGCGTGTCCCTCTAGCTGTGTTTTGGCGTTTTCTCAGTGTGTTTCTAAGAGCTTGATGGCTTTAGTTACCTACAGAGATGTGTGTTTGTAGGTACATGCAGGTATTCATATGCAGAAGGATGCCATTCATTGCTGGTGTGTAAGAGAAGAGATTATGTTGGGCTGTTATATATTTTTTTTACATTGCTACAGGTAGGTAGGCGTTTTCAGAGCGTTGGGATGGGAGAAATGCTTTTCTTCTGTGATTGTCTGTATTTCAGTCAGTGTTATGTTCGTAAGTGTGT
Source organism: Maccullochella peelii (assembly GCA_002120245.1). Classification (NCBI taxonomy): domain Eukaryota; kingdom Metazoa; phylum Chordata; class Actinopteri; order Centrarchiformes; family Percichthyidae; genus Maccullochella; species Maccullochella peelii. The sequence continues at coordinate 74,616 of LKNJ01001063.1, read as the reverse complement.
GTGGCACGGGAAACTGTTGTCTTGTATAATGCCGTCTTGCTGTATGGAGTTTGTGTGTTTATTTGTGTGTGTTTGTATTTGTGTGGTTTTCAGGTTCGAAACCACTCCGAGTCCCACAGGTTCTGGTTCCCCCACATTGACAACTTCTTCCTCATCAGTATTCAAGTTGTCAAACATGACACACAAATAACCTCTAGAAGCACAATTGGTGCGTAGTTGCAGTGGATTATTGATAGATACAATAAGGTACACTCAACTACTCACCTGCAGTGCTTCCCTGTGACCTTGTAAAGACATCAGGTTGAGCACCACTTGAATGAGAATTTCATCCACTAGCAACAACCTTGTTGCAGGAAACAGCTAAGCTTCGTGGCAACAAGGTGCTCTGAATGATACACGGTCAACATGAAATTTTGTGGAAGAAGTCAGTTTTTCTTTTTTCCAGATTAACAATTTATGTAAACATGCAGAGTTATGGTATTATAATTTACACTTTAAAGAAGGCCTGTGGAGTTTTCTTTTAAACAAAGTTTCTGTTTACATTTTGTGTTTCTCACCAACATGCCTTGTGTGTATCGTTGAGGTCTAACAAATGTGTTGAATGCTTTTCCTTTCGCATGCAAAGGTGAATTTGAAGTTTAAAGTATTGTTCAATGTTTGCTAGCTTTCAGTCTCCTTCTTCATTGCCTTTGTTGGCACATTGCTATACTTATTTGTGCATTACCGCCAATCAGTGGAATAGTGTGAAACCAGCATCGTGTATGTATCGCATGGTGTGTATCGCAGCACCCACGTTCTCATGCATGATACAAACAAAACTTGGACCCACTCATAAAAACATTGCTCGATGTTGTTACTGGCGGCCAAAAACTTCACAGAGTAACTTTAAGTAATGCACATGCATTGTTTTCTCCCATAGGGTCCCTTGTCTTTAGAAGCAGTTGTGGCACATGAGTGGTAATATGAAATGTTTTTTTTTTATTTGATCAGTTATTTGAGTAAGTTTTTGAACTTACAAATTGCTTAAAAGCTACCACCAAGAAAGGCAGATGCATCATATTACGGATGCATAGTTTTGTGTAAAGTTTATTTTATTTTTGTTCATGAGAAGTCAGTTTCAGTAGAAATGTCAACAGTATCTTGTGGTCTGAAAACCTCATATCTCCAGAATATCTACAGGAACTTAGAAAAACAGCCTTGTTTTATAACTGACCACTGTGCATTTTTGAGTTTATCCAATCTGTTTGGGAAAGGCTTTTTTAAGCTCAGGAGGCTGGAAAATTAAACCATATTGGACCATGTACTCCTTCATTTGAAATGTAAACATGAAAATCTTCAAAATTTGGGTTACAAGCTTTCGACAGCCAGATCCAGAGCCCAGACCCTAACTTTATATCAACTGCTGTGTTGAAAAACTATATCCATTTTGTAATTGTTTCCATGAACTTGAGTAATATTTCTGTCTTAGTTCTCTACCCAAGCACTGACTTATTCTTCTTTGCATCCCTCTCCAGCAGAGCTTCAGTAACGGAGCTCCAGAGAGCCAGAAGGTGGAAGGCGGCTCCCTCAGCCCAGAGGCGGTGGAGGAGCAGCGGCTGGCGGATGGCAAACGTGTTGGCCGGGACCCCGACACCCGATCAGTGTCCCTGCTAGAGCAGAAACGCAAAGTGGTCTCCTCCAGCATCGATGTCCCTCACGCCAGGTAGGACTGTGTGTGTGTGTGTGTGTGTGTGGGCGTGCATGTATACAAGCATGCCAATTCTTTGACAGTGAGAGTCTGATTCGTGTCATAGAGGGAATTTGGCTTGAGTTCATACATGCAAAGTTCATTGAAAGTTTATGACACAGATATGTCATCTCATATATAGGACAGAGGCCTCTGAATGCAGTGTAATTTGAGTCCACTTTTATTCCATTGCATACATTTTATCTTATACCATCAGTGGTGTCTGTATGTAGAAATTAATGTATTGATAATCCCATGCCAAATTTGACTTAGTCTGATTTCATCCCAGTCCTACACATTGAAGGGTTGTGTGCAAAATGTCATTTTTGGAAGAACCCCTGCTGTTGCCTTGATTTACTGAAGCAATTATGGTTATGGTTATTTAAATGGCATGCCTCTAGGTGGTTTCCCAAATTGTAAAAGTGGTGCAACACGGACTCAAGGCCATGAGAGTCAACTAACATAGTAAATTGCATCAGTTATACTATTGCATGTCTTTCCTGCTCTGTAGCAAAGTCCACATGGACTTAAATAAGAAGAAACATGCTTGAAATTTGTGTCAGAGAATTGCTTTCATGTTTTATTTCTAAGTTGGGTACATAATCCATGTGACCATGCAGTATGTAACTCAGAGCCCTATACAAATGAAAACAGATTAACAAATTATGTTATGATGCATGAGCTGTTCCCTCACACTTACTGATTCTCTTTACAGCATGCACATACACGCACACAAATATTATTTTAAGATGCTCAGCATAATCCACCACTGAAGCTGGCCCACAATAGGGCAATTAAACATTAATAGGCAGCAGTGCATGGCAGTGAAGAGCCATCTAATAAAGAAACACTCTTCACTATTAAATGTGAAACACTACCTTGTATAAAGCACTACACTGTTATCGAGCATCACTCCCCCCATTACTTGCCCTCATGCTGCAGAAGGAGTCCAATCGATGGCAACTTGCTGAAAAGTACAGTTAAAGCCGGCCATTTGAGCAACTTTATCATTGCCCTGCTTTAAATGTAATAGTTATTTGCTGATGGATCATTGATTTGGCTTTCTCTTATTGCCCATTAAGAGGAAAAATCTCCTATTAAATTGAATCTATCCCATGGATTAGACAGAAGTTTTACACCTGTCCGAGTATAATTACCTCCTTGCATAGGGATTGCCATAATATTGATATTGATATGGTTATTGTGGAATGACTTATTGATCTCATCTCACTGCCCTTGCACAAGATCAGCTTGTTGCCTCAGCTCAGGGACAATCACTTTATAAACCAAGCTGCTGTTTGTCCTCCTTATGAGAACATCGGACAACAAGAAAGCCATGGGGAATGTCTTATAAGTCAGAATTTACCCTCAACATACAATAATCCTGATATAATGGTTAAGAATAACATTACCTTTTTAAAACAAGCTTCACATATTTTCAGTTATTAGTGCAGGCACACACACAAAATAAAAAAATAAAAAATTTCACACTCAAGTTGTCTCCCTAGCCTAACTTTTGTCAGCCAACCCCCTTACATAAGTAGAAACAACAAGACAAAGGTTAGATTTGCTTTAGGATGTTTATCTGGTATCTACATTAATTATCATTTGTGCTGGGTATTGGGCAGCCATGATGAGAAAATATTCAAAGCCTTTAACATACGATAGTGTGTCATACCAGCTGAGAAACTATCGGTGTATTTAGAGTTTTTTTATTTTGTGTTTAAATAGTGTGCTCTGCTGACACAAGCTGAGCTTCATCTTTCTATTTCTATACCGCTACTGCTAATTTTGTCATCTCCTGCCAGGTAAGAAATAAAAAAGGTAACTTTAGTTATGTGAAGGCCGTGTGTAGGAAGGAAGCCCTTGGAACAATCAAAGACATCCTGGATGGTGTGTGTATGTTGGTGTGTGCTCAACGCATAACTTCTGTAAATGTTACAAAGTGTTAGTATTATAAAGCTATGCTTTCTCTGTTTTCACCTCCCACATGGCATCTACCTGTTTTATTTTTATACAAGTTTATGCCCCATAATCTAGTTTCGGTAAGTGAGTGCAAAAATGGGATGTCTTCAGGTTTCTGTAGAAGTTGCACTTAACTCTCTTATTACATGTTTCGTGCTTTAAATATCCTCATAGTTAAATTCTTAATGACATGGGCTTTTTTGTGTTAATGAAAAGTCAAAGTTTTAGCCAACAGCGCATACTTAATTATTTTGTGTATAGCACTTCAAAGCCTGGTACTCAGAATCCAAAGATCTATTGTGCTTGTCAAGTGTTTAATCAAACCTACTGCAAAACCAGACTTCAAAAAAATCAATTTCAGCCAAATTTATAAAGCACTCTCACACAATCAAGAACTAGGAAAGTTCATTCTTGCCACATCTTTAGGAGCAGGTATGAGCCAGAGCTGCTTTCTCAGATATCCCTATAGTGACCTCTTCCGCGCACAGCACCATTATTTCCTTAAGATTAAGATCCATGGCTCTCATCCTCTGCACACCTGCGACCGATTTTCAGCCCTGCTCTGGCACCAAGGAAGAAATGGTGTCGCCAGCGACCACAAAGTAACGTTTATCTGTAATGGAGACAAGGGGGGAGAAGGAGGGAGGGAGAGGAGGCTTGGAGGGATGGTGGAAAGGGGGCGGGGGAGTAACAAGGAAAAAGAGTGAAGGAAATGTATGTGTGTGGAGAGGGAGGACAAGAGGGTAAAGGAGATGGAGAGAGGACGTGTGAGAGTGTATAGCTGTGAGGATAACGGCAAAAGAGAGAAGAGAGAGAGAATGCCTGAGGATTTTTTTTCAGAGCTAACTCTCTAGAGAAGTCTGACCTTGAGGTTGTTAATTGCACTCTCAAAAGTTCCCTCTCTGCTGGTGATTTACCAAGAAAATGTGTGGCTGTTTGATGGCTCTCCAGGTCCCTTGTAACCCAGATAGAATAGGTTTCCTACCTCACTGGGAGTCACTGAAGTACGCCGATGCCTCATCTGCAATCATTGGGAAAATAGAAGAAAAATGACACTGTGCCATTTAGATGTTAGACCTCGAGGGTTTGTGCGGTTATTTTATGGTTCTGTCTGCCGGTCCAGCTCTCATTACTTTATCGAGTAGCCTCCTTCATCATATTTGTTTACAGCACATTTACTTTGCCCGCATTTTGTCCAATCTTCCTCCGAAAATCAATAGGTGTCATTCCATGATTGACCTATTTTCTGCATTGCCCCAACTCCCAAATGCCCAAAGAAATGGTTTCCTTTATGAAATGCTTTTTAAATGTGCTGTGTCTCAAACTACAAGACACAGGAATTGCTTACTGTGACAGATTTCTGATTTGTTTACGCCATATTTATCATCTGATTCTCTACTGAATGTTTAGACATTTTTACACAATGTCAGACTGTGGTCTTAGCCAGCTGCTGGGCCTTCTCCCTCCTCCAAGGGCTTATGTTTTCTCTATGCAGGAAATAGTCAATTGTAACAAGAGCTGGCGGGGGCAGACCAGTGGAAACGAATGGCTTGGCTTTTGACAAATCGCATTCTGGAGACTAATTGCTAGCAGGGGAAGTGAAGTATAACCTTAGTTGAAGGGGAAATCAAGGGAGTGCTCTGCTTATTATTGCAAAAGCCCAAAACAAGTGATCTGAGGGTTCTAATCTTCTCCTCCTCAGACCGCCAACAGTCAGCCCTCTCTTTCTACCATGAACCGAGGTTACTCACATTTCTGAAAATAACTGGACCCCTTGCTGGCCCTCTATGATGTTGTAATTTCTTCATTTTTTTTGTACCCAAGTGCAACAACATTTGACCACACTTAATTTGATTTATGGTAAAGTCCACGTAGCTGTAAATGAAAGCAATGAAGCTGATGGTGGCGGGTGGGGCTGAGTTGAAAACCCATTTTGATGCCAAAACAAAGCGGTTTGTTATTGTTGATCATATTTATTGTTGATCAGTGTGTTTGCAGATCACCCAGTTCACAGTGCTGAGCCAACCATGTGTTCTACACTCGGAGCCTGGTGCATCTGCCAACTCAGACATGGAACGGGGCCAAACACTCCCCATCTTGTGCAAAAAGGGGCCCAAAGAGACTGGCAAATTATCGTTTGTCTTTTGATAAAGTGGTATGGCTTTCTAATCTGTTTGTTTTCCCTCTGCTCGTAGTTTTGTTTGTCTTTATAGTCATTTCTCACCTTTTTGGAACACTGTTACCAATATAACTCCTTTTGCACAATGTGTTTGTGGCAAAGGAGGGATTTTGAGTTTCGAAATAAGAGAAAGGAGGGGAGGATGGGGCGTGTGCATGAGAGCAGTGTGGGTTCTCCAGAGAGTGAGTGACAGAGAGAAAGAGAGTGAAAGAGTGAGAGAGATGCTCAGTGTTTGCCAAAGAAAACAGTTTTCCTGGTTTGGATGCCAGTGGAGTTCAGAAACCATGCGATTACCATCTGAAAAGACAGCTCTCATGATCTCTCTCTTGCTTTCTCCCTCTCATTCACTGCCTTGCTCTCCCAGACTCAATGTACTAGTATCTGATTGAACACTGAGGTTTTTCCTACAACAACTTACTTGACCAAACCAAGTGTGTTGAGTCAAATACTCTGTGAAACTCTATCAGATTGGCCTAACTACACACAGCTAAAAATATCAAACAGAAATGTGCTTGTACTTATATATAAAGGGATTGCTCAACATGTGTAATAGCGGGTTCTTGTTTTTGAGGCCACAATAATGGTTCCCAAAATTCCAAACATTATGGGATTTGTCATAATGACAACTTTAGCAGGCAGTGTTTTGTGAGGGAAATTGATTTTGTTGCATTCTTATGAGAAATATATGGGTTAATGGGTTCTTCCAATACACTGTTGTCTGTGGTGTTGTGTGCAAAACCTGAATAGTGACCAGAAATACAGTTTAAAAAAAATAAATTATACATAGCACTTTGCAGAGTAGTAAATAAAGCTAACAAGATCAATAAATACAGGTCTTAGAGTTGGTTTGAAGAAGGGATTTAAATAAGTGCAATGATCTCACAACAGGTTGTTTCATTGTATTGTAGCCCTGATGGGAAAAGCCTGATGTTCTTTTTAATCCCGGCTTTAGAACAGCCAGTAGGGATCATCCCAGACTTGTATGAGGTTAAAAGGTCATATCTTGTCATATCTTGGTACTATGTGCATTCATGTTTTAAATGGATCAGCAAAGTCTTAAAATCAATTCTGAGAGTATCAAATAACCAGTGCAAACATGCTAAAATGAGAGTGATATGATCTCATTTTAGTCAGGGTTACACATTAACTGTCATGTGGATTGTTGTAATATCAGATCCATTCTCTAACCTCCCACGTTCCATCTTTAGTGTCTCAGTATAATATAACTCAGTATAATAGGACAAAATGAGATGATCTTTGTGGTGGAGGAGAATAAATGCACAGGGGAAGACAAAAGCACCTTGCATGGCGCAGATTGTCATTCCAAATTTCTAGCATGAATGATTTTCTTGAGGGAGCATCTTATTAAACAGTGGCCTACGTGCATTACTCAAATATAATTGATCTGTGTGTATTGGCTCTTTCTATCTCTACTACTTGGCTTGCTCTGTTTAACAGGCTTTACTGGAGTTTGCATTGTTCAAGGCTTGAAAACCACCTCAATTGATTGTACTGAATCTAATTTCAGATACAATTGTTGAGTATTCATGGACCCACCCCTCCCTGCTGTTAACTCAGCTTTAGATTTATTGCACATAGACTAATCAAAGGCAAAGCCCTAGCTCTTTGTCAATATCTGTGGCACACTGGTGGGAGCAGCATCGAGTTGGTCTGCGGTGGCTCATTCGACAGGTTCTGGCTCTGAAAACGAAAACGACCACCTGTGATGCTGCAGGAGTGGAATTGTGAGTTTAAATTTATATGCAAATTGGCTCTTTAATTAAGCGTGCTGAATATCCGTGAGTGTGAGTGGTGGAATGCTTAACCGTGGATTAGTAGACGGTCGGCCTAAATTCGCTGCGATCTTTTGCCAAAGCACTGGACCGTGGCGAGCATGTGTAGGCAATGTGTGTGTTGTGTTTGTGATCTCAATCCAGGATTTACATTCACTTTAACAGCAAAAGACTTCAGAGCCACTTGCAAGTGCATTGCTGTACATCTGGCATGCAAATTACAACATCAGTTATTGAGAATATAAAGATTGTCATAACATCTGTACCGTTTTTTTACATTGAACGTTCCACTGCATGCAGTTTAAATAAAATTGACAATGTCTACAGTTTATCTAAACGTATTTGACACACTCTACAAGTCGTATGCTGATTACTTTGACGCTAGTAGTGGAATTGACTCATCATGTGTTACATTCATTTTGAAGCCATCAGCAAAAATCTATTTGCAGTTATTGATGTCGTAATTAAACATGCTTCTTAGAACTTTGCACACTCTTTATTGCTGTCAAGGGAGCATGGCAAAATGTGTCGGCCTGACAGCACCAATGGCATGAAACAGCAGATGAATCAATCTAAAGCCTCACAAAAATGTCACTAATATGCTAACTTGTCCTACATCGCCATTGTTGTGTTGGCAAGGTAGTTTTGTGTTCAGTCATTCCCTGCCTGCTATCTAATAATGCATGGTGCAGAGCCTCAAAGCCAATGTTTATATGACAGTGAGCTCTGTGGGCCTTCTGCTGCTTCTGACTAATCCATAGTCCCCAGCTTTAATGGACTGATGGCACAGAGCACTACAGGAAAAAAAAAAAGCTCTAATTGATTCTATCGACATGCATTATGGTCATCTACGATACATACGAGATGGTACTAATTGACGGCAGTGTGGATTGTCACACATCAGGTCCAAACAGAAGCACTAATGAGGAGGTGAAATTTGTGTTTCTTCCACTGAACATCCATTATCTTCGATATAAAGTGAGACTTTTACCTCAACTGGGCAGTTTAATCAGCAGTCACTGGGTTAAAGTCAACTCCTAAAATGATGAGTAAATGTGTAAAGATCATTTGAGAATTACATTTACATCAGTTTCAGTTTGTTTGTTGAACTGGGAAGTTGGAGTACAACCCCTGAAAAACCCCTGTGTGGCACTAGAATACAGAACTACATGTACTGTTGTGTTTTTGAACTGACAATATTTGTGTAAAATTTGAGCATAAGTCAAATAATCTTAATTCACTAGTTGGAGACACAGACAAGAAAGCCCTGTCATATAGCATCTTTGACTGAAAATGTTAGAAACTGAACATATTGTTTAGTAATTTTAATTATGTGCTAACAGAACTCATGTAGATTATTGTTTGAACCTTTTATTTTATTTGATCACTTGTATTTTATGTTTTTTCTATTAAATTAATTCAGTCGTTTAGCCTGTTTTCCCATAAACAGTAGCAAATAAGCCATTCGTGTGTTTTTTAAATTGATTTGAATATATAAATATAAATATAAAATATAAATATAAAATACAATGATCAATGGTCTAACAATTAAGAAGAAAAACCCCAAACTGCACATGAAAAGCACAAATATTGAGGGATTACAAGTTGAATAATTGTGCACGTCCTGCCATAATTTAGTATTAATATTACTGTATTGACCCAGGCAAAGTTTTGGTTTGGGGCAAAGACATTGTGACACAACGGGGAGGCTACATGCTTCTCAAGTGTAACCTATTAAAAAACAAACCCAGCCCTGCAGAAGTACCTCCTCCCCACATTATTTCTAATTATGGCCATCAATTTTGAAGCTCCAATGACCTGTCTGTTTTGAATTATTGATATCTGTCAGGCTGACAGGCTTTATTAATTAAAATGGAGATGTACTAATTAAGAGCACGGCATGAGGGTGTCATAATTGTAGCCCCGTTTTAATTTGAGTGTCGCTTATCAATTTTATCGCGGTTTAGCAGAGTGGGCGCGGCGTGACAGAGGGGTGGGCGAAGGTAGGGTAGAGGTGCCCTCATGTGACATGTGTGCGCGCGTGTGTGTGATTTTTATTTATTTATTTTTTTTGTATGTGTGTTTCGGTATACATGCGCTAGCCATCATTCAATACCACTCCAACTTGCCACTTTTCAGATTGTCAGCACCGCCTGCTTTAAAGACCACATTTTATAATGACTTCCTTTTCTTTGTTTATGACAGTTTGCATGAGAACATGTAATTATTCTTTGTCATAATCCAAAGAGATAAGTGCAAATTAAATTCAAAGACTTGCCCATCCAACAACAGAACATATCAGTTCCTCCCATGAGCTGCTCGCCACATTTTTGTGGAAGTTATATAAAAACTTGTCTTAGTCTCATGTAGACACACATTTTAAAAGGGAACAATATGATTCCTCCCAATAGGGTCCCCCAGATGAGAGTCTGTCTTCTGGACCTGGAATGAAACGTGAAATTATGCTGTGAAGTACTGTTACTGCCACACAGTTTCATATGGCTTGTTTAGTACGGTTCAGTACATCTGTTTATCAGAGAACTTGTGTATATATGTGTGTGTGTGTGTGTGTGTGTGTGTGTGTGTGTGTGTGTGTGTGTGTGTGTGTGTGTGTTCATTTATTCTAACTTGTATGTATTTGCAGGGATGTTAACAGACGTGTGTCATGGATTTGGTCATTTCATGATTAATATATCAGCCCTGCCATATTAATCACCAGTGGCATCTCTCTCTGTCTCACATGCTGAGAGCCTGGCCCCCCTCTGAGTCATATCAGATCAGAACACAGGTGTCTCTGCTTTCCCAGCAAATGTTCCTTTGTGCAGCCACTCAGACAAATCTCACATCTTCCAAGTCTTTGGAGGGCACATGGAGGGCACTCTTCCTCCAAGGTGTTTTGACCACCTTCGATCCTGTCAGTAGTGTCTTTTACTAGTATAATGACATGACATGACATATTTCATTGATAATAAAAGGACACCAATTACCTGACATTTAGCAGTTTGGAAGGACAGAAGTAATGGCATCCTGCGTGAGAACTGACCTTGAATCCTCAAACCACCCTTCAACGTTGTCCAAAGAACCTATGTAGAAAGCATAAGCGTAAACGTCAATTGTTTTCAGGATCCTAGTCTTGCTGTAAAATGTTTAAATGTAGTCTGTTAAATCATATTCCTGTATATTTTACAATCATGACCAGAGAAAACATAAAGTGGTGGAACAGATTTGTAGACTAAACTGTGTTTTCATATGATCCTAACTCATGTAATGAATCAGTGCCATGAGGCCTGCACTGTAGTTAATTCCCAGATGTGGTATGAATCCACCTTCTGGACTAACAGATGTATAAAAGATATTTACACCACAGGAGAGGCTGTAATGTGTTTAGTGCGGTGGCATGTAATTTCACCTCCAAGAGAGCAAGAAGATCATACAAACTTAAAGTGGTGATAGTGCAACGTCGTGCATCAGAGGACCTTTCAGCACAGATCTGCTTGAATTACTGTTCATTTTTCTGTATCATGTTTAATGACAGGAATAACATCTAGGCTACAAGAAGTGAAAAAGCTATTTGACATGCAGCATTTTAACAGTTGGCATCCTCCGAATATTGCTCAACACTGTTGAATCCACTGCACAGTTAAATAAGCCAGATATTTAGTCAAAACTATCCCACAGATGTCTTCTTCAACAAAAAGACCTTATGTTGTGAGGAGGGAGAGATAAAGTTAATTGAAAGTTAGCCATTCGTTAGTCTGACATCTAACAGCCATCTGCTGGGGCCAATCTACATACATTGTTCCCGAATAGGACAACAGTAGAATATTCTTTTACTTCATAATCCAATAAGGGGGCTTCATGGTCTTTGGTGTCTCCAATAAGATCTAAAGCTGCGGGTAGGCAGCAGACCAGAACTTTAAATAAGAGACTAGGCTCTTCTAAAAGAACATTTAAAAGGTAATCCATCATCTGTTGGGTTTCCACTTCCAACTCACACACTTGGCCACATATACATACAGTACAGCCTAACAAAGAGAAGCAGAGATGGCAGTTATTTCCCATCTTACCTTTCCTTAAATGTGCGCTGTGAATGGGAGGCCAATGGGTTGACTTAACTTGTATTGAAGCATGTAGCCTAATATCTTGAAAAGCGAAATATACATACTCCGCTAATCCTTAGACAATCTTTTGATCCCTGATGAATTTGTCCAATTGTCTGCATGCTATTCTCTACTGCAGTCTTTCCCAAACTTAGGGTTGCGACCCAAAATGGGTCATGGGCCTGTTTTTATCGGGTCGCCAATTGGGAGAGTAAAATGCATAACAATGCTATGGTATGTGAATTCATAGGCTGGTCTGTTCAGCTCAAATGCTGTGTGCTACGCACGTATTCATAGAACTGGAAATACATCCAGTAACTATTTTTTTTGCTATGCTGGTCTGTTCCGCGAACCTGGACCTGAAAACGTGTTCGTGCTCTCTGGCTGAGGTAACGTTGATTTACGTCTGCGATTGCTGATGTTCTCTTGCTAACCGCGCTTGGCATTCCGACATTTCGACATCTTAGACTCGCGGGCTTGTCCCTAATGTGGATTAGTCAGCAAAGTGCATTTATTCAACACTGTTTTGACGGTGGAAACCAAATTTCTTTTGGGTCTCGAGCTGAAAAAGTTTGGGAACCCCTGCTCTACTGTTTACTCTCAATCATTATTGTTGCTTTGGCTCGTGTGACTTTCCCTCAGAAATCCGCTTGATATTTAAAATCCTTGAAATGCATAAACCTCCTTTTGTGGTGGTAAAATTGCCAGACTTTAAATGGTGGCCCCCAGCTGCTTTATAAACGTACCCAATTGTAATTGGCCCTTGCCACAACCCACCTAACCTTTCAAATAAGATAAAGATTTGATTGTTGTGTCTCTTCTCTGTAGGGGTCCTGTGTAATATTCTCTCCCTCTTTCTCTCTTTTACACACACTCACTTTCTCTTTGTCTCACTGCCGTCCTTTGTTCTTCAAAGACATTTGTCATTAGCTTCACCTGCAAGCTGGCTAGCAGAGGCATGGTTACTACACGCACACAAATGCACACAAACACATATACACACGACCCCCTCAAGGTAAAGGTTAGTTTTTCACTGTTCTGCTTACCTTCAGGTTGTCCCTTGTCACTGTACAGAACAGCTTGTAAGGGGGTAAACAATCAGCAGTCGCACTTTTAGCTTTGGGGGTTGATGTAGTATGTGTGAGTGGGTAAGTGGGTGGATGTACACACTCGGGGTGGTGTTGGAATTCAGAAGACAGCTGGTACAGTTGCCCCCTCAACCCCCATCTGGAGAGGTTGTTCAAAATCATCTCCTGTTTTCCTCAACACACACACACACACACACACGCCACCCCCACCATCATAGAGCTCTCAGTATCAACAAGGCAGCAGTTTGCCCGAACGACAGATTTGTCACCTCCCTCCCTCCCTCCTTCCCCCCTCTCTCCCGTCCCTCCGTGTTAACAATGGGAGCCAGTGGCTTCAGTCACATGAGCTACCAGCATCTGCAGAGGAGGTTGTTATTGTTTTGATTTGGGTTACACATGCCGAGCTCGACTCCCATGTGAGCGGGAATGTGTGTGTGCAATCATTTGAGGGGTTTGGGTCGAGTGGGACTGCAGTGTTCTGCCAAACTCGACGGCTGCCTGCAGAATTTTGTGTGTATTTTTGCACGTGTGGCTGAGTATGTATTTTTGTGTGGATTGTGTGTGGATCGCTTTGGCAGCATTACCTCACTGTGAGCTGAAAATGGATGTGTTTACCAGGGGCTTCTCTTTCTCTCTCCCTCTCTCTCTCTTTTAAAGATCCCTCTCTTATTTTCTCTCTTGCAGGCGTTTGAGGCTCAAAGCCTTGATGGAGGGAAACATAACACCCCCATTAGACACACACATAAAAGCATTTTCTGGAGTTTAGGTCTGCAAACATTAAATGCACAGACATACACACAAACCACATTACACAGCCATACTAGCATATAGCATGCATAATTCATGACCTCCTTTTGACATCTATGTAAACTTGGGTGCTTTCTTCAGCTGTAGTGGTCTTTGTTGGAAGGGTCGGTGAAGTTGAGTAAAATACTCCTTTACTCAACTCTAACCACACACACTTCCGTCACACTTCCGTCCAGTGAAAGTTATCTCAAAGAAGTCATTGATTTTATATCCTCTGCTGACTTGTGCCATGTTGCATGTTAGTTAAAGTCACAATTTTTACTAATCCGAATAGAGTTTTACAGACTTTTGTATTTAATGCACAACACATGTCAAAATGATACTAAGATTTTATTTGGAAAGCTGTATAACTCTTTGACATTTGATGGCCAATGTTATGTATTATATTGGATCAGAGTCTGTGCTTTGCTGTGGTAAGAGATGTCTCACTGATCTTCACTAAAACAAAGAGCAAACTAAAAACCTACCTCCTCTTCCTCCCCCTCTCCCTTTCTCTCCTCCCTCTTTTGTCTCTGTTTCTCCCACTTACAGTACACTTTTCCCTCTCACTGTCCACTTCTTTTTCTTTCTCTTTTATTCTTTCCATCCCTCTCTGATGTCCCCCTTTGCCCAGATGACTGAATTCGCTTTCTAATGTTGTTTTCCACCTTCATTCTCCCTTCCTGTCTGTCCTTTCTCTCTCTCCCTCTTGCTTTCACTTCCCCTGACTCGCTGTATCTCGCTTTCTCCATCTTTGCTTTCCCGCTCATTTCCCCCTTCGTTCCCCCATGATCTGTGTCTCTCCCACCCTCCCACACTCTAGCCCTCCCTCTCTTCCTTTGTCTCCTCTCTCCGCTGCCTGCTTTGTGTGTATGTGGCTGTATTTTTCCTCTGACTGACAGAGAGAGATGTTAGCCCACTGCTGAGCTGTGTGCTGGCGCTGTAGAATAGGCTACGTGGCTAACTTACACCAGCATATATAATCAGTAGCGACAACCGCAGTGAGGCGAGTACAAGTTGTTTGTCTGAGCTTTCTCTTACAAACAACTGTCGAATTTCAGCACCAAAGCGTTCTCAAAATTTAAAATCTGCCTGCACACTCCACAACTTCCACTACTGTCTAATTGCTTCCAGTTGTCTGTTTTCACAGGGGAAATTTAGTCATTTAGAAAATAGATGTAATTAATAACTTTCACAGAAATGAACATGCAACTGAGCGTGCATACAGATTCTATACCCACAAAACACACCCACACATGCACATTTCCAATTATGTATGAAAATATGCCAATTATTTGCAGTTAACCCCCACAGGAAGGGTTAATGTTTAATGATGGGTTCACAATCACACAGTTACAAGTGATCATGATATCACACACAGATAGACAGCAAAGAGGTGTCCTTGACTTAGTCATGTTTCATGTTATCTACAATCCAAGTGGCTTTTGTTTGTGTTTACATTTTGCAGGCAGTTGTAAGCAAAGGCGTGCAGTATTCACCCAAATCTGGCTGGCTGAAACTGTCCGTCAATTTCAATGCGTTGCTTGTGGTTGCTCGGAGTGTTAGCACTGAAGACGTGCGCTACATACTGTACTGACACATATGCAGGTGGTGGGAGTGCATCTCTGGAGTCCAGATGTATTTATGTTAGTTTTATTTGTGCAGTTTCTTGTTATGTTATTTTTTTGGAAAGGTTCAGGCTATGCTTTGAAGAATTCTGATGTCCTACGCAATAAAGAATAACCAATAATGCTTCTGTAATGTGAAGCATTTGTATTTGTTTGTGGGGCCACCTGCCCTTTCTGTCAGCATCCTTATGCCTCTGTCTGTTCTTTTGTGCCATAATGTGTTTCAAAAGTCAAGTGTGTACACTGTGTGCAGGTAGTCAAATTTTTCTTCTTTCTTTAGCACCCCAACACAGATTTTTTATCTTTTAGACAAGGTGGACAATTTCTACTGCAGACGCTTCCTAAAATCAGTTTTGTATCCCTCACCCACAGTTAGTAGTTTTTGTGACTCACACACAAAAGAGAGAAAGAAAAACGGTCAGGGGCAGCCTTTTCTCTAATCACTAATAAAGTTAAAACAAGCAAACTTTGCTTCCAAAATAAGGTCGAGGGTTGGGGCGAACTTCGGTTTCTGACCTGCTGTATGTATACGTGGATTTCCAGTAACCTGGTTACTTAAGTGCATGTAAACGCACTGTAAGTTGTCTCTGCCTGTTATCTTGCACTCACAGCAACTAACCACATGAACAGCAGTGAGCGCTTTATGCCTCTTTGTCCCAAAGTGTCACATTTGATGGAGTACCTCTTATCAGGCTGCATACAAGCAGCCTTAACTCTCCGATTGGTAGGGCTTGCTTCAGAGGAGGCGATATGTTGTTAGGGTCCTGAAAACGATGCCAGAATTTACATAAACCAAAGCTTAGACCATTGAAGACAGTGCTCTAGTAACTGCTAAAACCATATTTCATATATTCTCTTTATTGATTCAAGTGTTTGCATGCCTTTTTTTATTAAAGTCATAAATACAGCTGTTCCCATCCATGACACTACATTTGATGTTATAGGGTTAGTGTATAACCAATACAAAACAACTTCTTCCTGTTGTTATGAAATGATAATTAAACACATGTTAATTTCAAAGTTTCTATAAATATACAGAAATTGCTTTTAGATAGTTGCCTTTAGAAGTGTGAGCATTTGTCTTGTATGGATGCATCAGTATGGCTCTATATGGGATAATGGAGTGGAGGAGTCTTTGTGTGGACTTGTTGACATAGTTGAGAGGGAAGAAGGAAGGGGTGGGCTATCTCTCTCTCCCTCTCTCGGTGTTTTCATTTTTGTTGTCATTGGCTGTCTCTTCACGCTCAGTGTCACATCCTCATACCACACAGCAGTAAACTAATCAGATATAATGCTTGCCTGATGGAGACCTTCCCCCAAAACACACCCTTCCCCTCTCTTTCTCTCTCTCCCTCACTCTCCCCTTCTGTCTCTCTGTCATTTTTTCCCCTCCACACAATTTCTATCGCCAAAGAAAGACTCAACATAAAGGTCATCCAGACATGCTTGTGACTTGTATTGATTATCTAAACGCTAATAAGTGATTCTCTCTGTCCCTTTACCAACAACTATTAATGTGCCTCCTCGCTGCTTCTCCGGTGTGGCTGCACAGCGGCTACAACCTTTAAAAACTGTAGTCATACAGTAGGTGTGAAGAAGAGCATTGTTGGAAAACCACATCGCAGTTAACTTTTCCTGGGCAAGTCAAGTCAAGACAATCGCACAAATAGTGGATAAACTGGGGAGGAAGAGAGGAGGAATGAGAAGGGGGGGGGTAAGTAAAAGGCCTTTAGGTAAATGTTGAAGTGGCGGACAGATCCTTTGTCCTGCCTTGAGGCTGTGTGAGGCGATTGGACCAGCTGATAGGCCTTTTATAATGCCCTCCATCAGCTCAATCTTTGGGGCTTTTATGAGCACCTTCAGCAAACACACACACTCACACACACACACTGACACACAGAGCTACCCCCCACCACCACCCCTCTTTCGAGGTGTAATTGGGAAAGAGGCCCCTTCCTCCAGTGTGTGTATCGTTCTCCTGGGAGCTGAGGGTCTGGAGGTGTGTATGGAAGTGTGGGTGTGTCTGCGTCTGCAGTGGTTACAGGGAAGGTGTTTATAATTCACCTCAGCAGTGATAAAAGGGTGCTTGTGTGTGTTTATGTCTGTGTGGTTTATGGCACTTATTGGCAGGTTGTGTGTGTGTGTGTGTGTGTGTGTGTCCAGAGTGCAGGTGGAGGGAGAGGAACACTCAGGGGCTAACTCGTGCTGCTCTTACGACCCCCATTATAACCACTGCACTTGCCACTAAACACTAATGAACACACAAACACACACATGCTAATGAGGTGACAGGTAGCTGGAGGAGCAGGTTCCCCCAGTCCTTGAAAGATGGGAAAAAGAGGGAAATATGAGAGGAAACAGGAGACCTTTGATAGAGTTGATCGTGCCAACTCAGGCCATGGTGGCATTTAGGTAGAAGGTCATTTTCCACTATTAACCTGTTCTTAGCTAGAATTATTTAATATTGAAACAAATTACCAGAAAATAATTAGTTATTATAACTGCTTACATGTCAACTAACTGTGATAACTTGTTATAATTACTGTCACTGAGACAATTAATATGGACATTTTTTGTCTATGAAATTATCCTGAAAGGGCATTTTATTAATACAATTATTAATAATGATATTGTAATTATACAATATTCAGTCTATTTTCTTTTGTTTTATGCATATAACTACAGTGATTGTTGGGTTGGGATTGAGTGCTGCCAAAATGTGCGTAACCCTACACTCAACTGATTGAACGCAGCCTGTGTAGACACTGTGTTATACAGTAGTTAATGCAAATGTATTCTCGCTAAGTAGTACAAAATGCATTTCGTGGCATGTAGTGAATGTAATGAATGGAACATGCTTTTTGTGGCTCAATTTATTTTGTGCATACAATGCAACATGTGACACTTGTTGGCTGATATTTTAGAGAGAAGTCATCTTGGCAATCTTCTTGATTGTTTATGGTGGAAGTTATGCTAATGTCCACATTTGATATTTTAGGTCCCAACAGCTATGACACTATTATAAATATCCATTGCTAATGTCTGACGAGCATTTCATTAATGTTAAATATCACACATGCAACATTTAAAACCATTTTGTTTCAAGGCATCAGTTAGTGAGTTCAGTAAGTTCCCAGAGTCAGAACTGTGATGTAGGCCTGAGTACATCTGCATCAACACAAATAAATCATTCTATACCAACCACGCCAGGAAAAAAGGGGCATAACAGACAGAGAGAAAAACACCCTCTCATGTTTGCTTTCCCAGCTCCACACTCTCAGGCTCTTCATGTACTCCGTTTCTGACACAGTGCTCAGATACTTCATTCCTCTAGCCACTTCCTTCTGTTTACTCCAGCGCTGCATCATATGGATGAACATTGTTGATTCAACTTGAGAGAGAAAAATTCAGGTAGGGGATGGAGAAAGACAGGTGAAAGAGAGGAGGGGGTAGAGGGAGCAAGAGAGGAAAGAGGGATAAAGAGTGATTTGGGGGGCAGCCAATCTAAAGGTCGTCATGACTCTCATAGCTGCAGCCTTTGTTTCCATCACCGGGCGACCCCCTCACTGCTCATAATAACTGTCTCTCTCTCACACACACACATTCATATACATTCACATTTGCCGGCATGCGTTCAGGCATCCATGCACTCAGAAACATAAGCATCTCACAGACTGTGACACATTTACTCCCTCTCTCACACACACACACACACACACACACATGCAGTCACATGCACACACATGAGGCCAAATGAGTAGCTTGGAGCAGTGAGATCCTGTGTATTCCCTCTGCTCATTAGGGCATACAGCAACATCAATTCAGGGAAAGCCCATCACTCTGTGTGTGTGTGTGTGTGTGTGTGTGTGTGTGTGTGTGTGTGTGTGTCAGGATAGCTTATCCCTGCTCCCACCTCCTACCCCTCTTTCTTTTTCCATCTCCCTCATCATCACACTTTGCATTTTAATTGTGTCTCCATCATTACACCTATTACACCCATTGTTATCATTGTATATTTAGAATTATGAGCATCTATTTTCAGAGTTGTACCTCAGGGTCTTGGCTGCATCATTTCATTTGTTTGACTTTGTTGACTTCCGAGTTTGTACTGTTTTGTTGTTATGTGGTGATTTTTTGTTTGTTTTTATTAGATAGGATTCAGGAGAGAAAGACAGAAAATGAACATCGGCATCAACCCCTGGGCTATCAGGAGGCCCCATATAGTGGTTTATTTATTGTGCGTAATAGTGGCACACCTGGCAGACAGGAGGTTATGTGACATACTTCACTATAGAGAGCTCACAGTCCCCTCATGTCTTGTAACTGAACTCACCAATATTGCTGGTCATCCCCACCATGTTATGTGCAGTTTACTAACATCAGGATTTCTGAGTGAACAAGTTCAAGCAGCAAGCAGATCCAAATCACTGCTTTTTTAAGCTGCTGATGTACATTTGTTGTTCATGTTTCAGAGTGTCTTTAAACTTGTTTGTCAAGGTGCTTATTTGATTCAAGAGTAGATTCAGGCTTTCTGAGGAAAGCACACTGAGATGCAACGATAACGCTGTCACAGGGGATTAGTTCAGTACATCCAGACACAAGAGGTAAATAAATAAATATAAAAGTATCAAAACAAAAAACAACTGTATATACTGGGCATATATCTTAACTGCAAACCCAGATCATGAGTGCAGGCATATAATGCAGCAATGATACATATTATCATATCATCAGTATTGCGTACATATGGTGTAGCTTTGTGGGGACACTGGACTCAGTATTGGGAGGTGGGGAAAAATTTAATTATATTTATTAAAACAAAACATAGTCTACATGCCACATGGAGGAAAACCTCTCTCCCTCATCTCCCTCACTCACTCTCCACCAGCACTTTGCATCCATCTAACTGAGTTGTTTTCTTCTACCAGCCTCCAAGTGTGTGTTCACCCGCCGCTCTCCTCACATGCTACTGTAATATTGGAATAAGGGGAACCCTGTTAGAAGTGTGTGTGTGTGTGTGTGTGTGTGTGTGTGTACTGTTCATTTGTGTGTGTCTGGCCCAGAGGCTGGTACATAAGTGGGACCTCCAACCTATAGCACCAATCTGGGGCATAACCTCAAAGTGTGTGTGTATGTGGGTGTGTGTCAGTCAAAAGGCATATTAAAAGGTAAAGTGCAGCGGAGAGAGCGAATGATCATTTTCTCTCATCTCTGTCTCTCAAGGGGTTAACTCTGTCTTTATGGGTGTGAAATGAGAAGAAATCAGGACTTGTATACATCAACCTGACACATACACACACACACACACATTTACTCACTGAAGACCTGGTTCTATACCCAGTGGCTCTTTTCCTATAAACACATACACACACTACCTGAAGACTTTAGTCTTTTATACACTTAACCATCCCTGCAGACTTTGTCATGACATGTTTACCTTCGAGTTCAAAGGTTATCCGTTCATGCAAAATAGGTTGACACAGTGTCATAGAAAAAACAGCTCTGCATGCCTCTTTTCATGCCCTTCATTTTATTAGAAAAGTGAAAGGAGAAGTAGAAACTGATATGGAATATTGAGATTTTATAGAGCTTAGCAAGCTGGGAGTCCATTCAGTCAACAGACCCACACTGCTGTTGAGCATTTTGTAGCAGTGATTAAAAAAGAAAAATAATTAAATAAACTGATATAGAAGACTTGTGTAACTTGTAAGACAAACAATTAGCAACACCCTTCCAAAGGTTTGGTGACAAGTGCCTGTGAGTGTTTCAGTGCAGCTCAAAGACTCTGTGGTCCAGATGATGATTAAAACACTACGTTTTAAGCTGTCAAAAAGGGCTTTTTTTAACATGTGTTTAGCTAACTGTTACATCTAAGTGGAAGCATTTGTGCATGTGTCTCTGTTTACATGTATGATCTAATTTCTGTTTTTTTGTGTGCGTGGGTGTAAGTCTTGCTCGTGTGTGTGTGTGTGTGCGTGCGTGCTCTCAGTCTCCCAGCAGTGTCGTGTGTAGATGGATAACTAGGCTAAAGAGCAACAGAGGAGGGAGGCTGTTGTTTTTTCCAGTGCTTGCTGTGATACTGGAGATCTGCTTTATTCCAAGATAGACTGAAAAGCACACAGTGTAATGAACTGTACACTGAATCGTATGTGAGGGAGATGCTGTGTGTGTCAGCAGGTCACTGTCGACTTATTTATCAATTTACAACATGAAACATATCTCATCCACTCTTTGTGCATTAGAGTCAATAAAGGACAAAGACAAAGCAAAACATGGATGCAGCCATGCTCTGTTGATCCGCAGATAGTTCAGTGTAGCTACTGTACAGCTGTAACTGTCTGTCTGCAGACACGTGAAGAAGTAACACACACGTTATACACACAGAGGGTCTTTGGCATGGAACCAAGCTAATGTACGCCACGCCCTGTTTTGCTCTTACTGGAGGGCGTTCACTAAGAAGTGTGTGTCTGACTGAGAGTGTGTTGTTTAAAAAAAAAGGGGAACTAGCAGACACTGTGTGTCTGTTTCCATCTGCACGTACTGCCGCTTACTCATGTGTAAAAATGTTTCTGTATATAGCTCTGTATCCTTTACCCAAATGTGTGTGACTGTGTGTTGTTGTGTGTTTGGAGGACAGACAACTAAAACATGCTAATGCGTAATCAGCTAATTAGCTGCTAGCAAATGCCAATGATTAGACACGGCGTGGCTCTCAGCAATAATATTGTTGAGTCTGAATCACTTCATCATCTACTCTATTCTATACGTGACCAGTCGTATACATTCAATAAGCCATTCTCTGTGCAGTTCATTATAGTAGATTGTGTGCAGGATTTTCTTTGCTTTTAAAGATGGTGGTGGTGCAGTTGGGGGGTGCACAGGTGGGTTGTTCAGAAAACACAGATCACAGACAAAAATGATAATTTGAACTTTAGAAGAAAAATTATGGGTAAAAAACAGCCATAACCGATTAGATATTTCACATTCCCCTCAAGCAAACCAAAAAACACTTTACTCTGCCACTTGGTAGTTTATTAAGGAAAATCTACAAATGCCTTGTTTTTCATAATGTCTGCAAAAAAGTCTGTGCCCGGTTTGATTGATATTAATTGTACAAAGCAATTTCTTGAACACAGTCCTGTTTCCGATCTTGAAAGCATTGAAAGTCAGCAACCACCCATAATGATGTCTTCATTGCCCTCACTTCACTGATGAGAGTGGATTCTAGCAGCCCGGCAACACAGGAATTACCTGAGGCTCCGCTGTCTTTTTTCATTTCTAAAGCAGAGAAGACACCAAGAAGCTCGCTCATCCCATCTTCATGCTTTTGTAGTTAATACCATGTTGTAAATATGGATGATAGATCTTCATATTTGCTAGACTTTTTTGGGGGTGCAGACATTCATGCGAACACGTCTACAGTGCAAATCAATAGAAAGCACAATTGTTTTTCATCTTCATAGTAGCTGTGTTAGAAACTCGACTGTCTTATCATATTACCAGCTTACTGTTTTGGAAAGAAATCGAATATAAGATTAAACTTTAAACTTAAACTTTCAGCTTTATCACGTCCAAAAGCAATGTCAAGTGTGTCCAACATAAGACAACATTTCTGCATTCATGACTAAATATGACAAGTAAAAAGTAACACAAAATTACAGTCATGGTATTTTATAACTGAGGTAAATATCCATGTGTGTAGAATTGCTATAGGAATTTAAAATCCCAGTCTGAGTCAGTGTGTGGTCTTTATTATCAGGTTAAAGGGAGATTTCACCCTAAAACAAAACTTATCCTGCTCCAGTTATGTCTGACAATTTAGTCCAGGCTTTTCATTATCATGTTTCTCCACATCTAGAAACAAGAAAGTTATTAAATGATTGTAAAATCAATTCTCCATGCAGGGGATAACTTTGTTTTCTGGTTGGATAACGCTCCACCTTTAAGTCCCATTACGTGTTGAATGTTTCCGATGCGACATACAACAGTGTATCAACTTTGAATGAGGGTATCTTGACGTTTCTAAGAAAAGGGAGTGGAGGAACACTGATCCAGGCTACAGTTCATTGTAAATCTCGAGTTACAGCGAATCAGATGGAGGATTGGCGCCTCAACTCTAAGAGCTGAAGCAGAGTCTGAGCGAAGGGAAAGATGCCCATGGCTTCTATTTCAAGGAGCTGGCTGCCAGGCCAGTGCATATGTTGTTATGGCTAGGAAGATGACTTGGTCCTTTGATTACATGTCTGTGTGTGTGTGTGTGTGTGTGTGTGTGTGTGTGTGTGTGTGTGTGTGTGTGTGTGTGTGTGTGTGTGTGTGGCTTCCAGAGCAGATTCAGAAACAGTGAAAACCAGTGTGGGGGTGTGTGTGTGTGTGCATATGGGTGATAGAGTAACCAATTTCTATTTTAATACCAGTGCCATCTTAACTTCTAAATTTTATTTTAACTCTGATGGAGTTGACAGACTGTTAACCAACCAAACTTTTAAGTAAGATGAAAAAAGTACATTCAATTAATTGAAAACAAGAGGCTGAGGCTGAGACCAAATACCTGCAAGTATTTGGTCATAAACCAAAGTTTATAAATCATCCTGAGGAGGACATGTCTGTACCAGATCCAACAGTTGTTGAGATATTTTCCTCAAAACCTCAAATGCCATCCTCATGGTGGTACAAGAGGAAAAGTCAGGGGATCACTAAAGTCTTGAAGATACATTGTCTGGGAACCTTGAATGTCTGTACAAAATGTTGTCAGTCCATGTAGTAGATATTGGTTGTTGCTGAGTCTGGAACAAAGTGGTGGACCGACCAACCGACAGACCGATATTGTCATTCCTAAAGCCATGCCACTAGTGTGGCTAAAAATCAGTTTTGAACACTTGCACCATACCTGAAGGCACCATATTCACCATCTAGTGCCAGTATATACACCAACAGCGGCCGGTTTGTGCTTATACTCTCAGTGTATAAATAAGGATTAAAACCAACAGACGACACCAAAGCAAGATTGTTTATTTTGGACCTCACCTTGGAGTGCAGTAAAACTCCTATTGAGTCCATAAAAATGGATCCGTCTTATAACCCATGTGCTCGGCTTTACAATAAGGCAAACGCCAGCCTGCAGCTGTCGGCAGCACCTGTCCAAACCTCTCATGCACCCTCATGTGTGTCATAGGTGTAGGCCTAGACTTCACACATACACACCTCTTCACAGGAAATTGAATAGGCAACACAATGCTATAATATGCCCCTTTGTATATTTCTCAGGTTTTATTGAAATGCTGTTTTTTTGTGATGTGTGTTCTCCAACAAAGCACTCTTATCTGTAACATCTCTAGAGATTGGATGATGCACACAAGCATGTCAACGAAAATTCCTGTGTGTCCCTTCATACACATCTGCCAATCAAAAGCTGTGCCCTTCATGCATGTTAGTCCTGTGTCATATGCAGATTCCTTTTGTGGTTTTGATGATTTTGTGTGTGTGTGTGAGGGAGAGAGGAAGAGATCAGATAAGCACATCGTAGAGGAGGAGCTTTGTGATTTATAGGAGCTCATTGAGGAGGAAATAAGCGTCATAGTCCAGTGGCTGTAATAAACGAGTAGACCTCCCTGCACTGCTCAGCATCAAAGAGACAGGCCAAGCCCAACACACACACACACACACACACACACACAGCTGCACACACTCACCCTCCTTGTTGCTGTCTTTCCTGCTCACTTACTTCGCTCACAGTGAGATCTGTGGCAACAAAAGTCGAGGAAGCTCAAAGTGTGGGAGGGAAAGTGAGCGAGGGTGAGAGAGACAGAGTTTAAAGTCTGCCCAGCAGGGGTGAAGGGAGGAAGAGGAGCGAGAGGACTGCGTATAGGTGGAAGAGTGTAGGAGTGAGGGTTGTACTTGGCAGCGCTGGCCTTTGTTTCAGGGGAATTCCTGTAACCCACCACACCTTTCAGCTGCCATCATTAGAATTGATTGATAGTTTTGGGTGACATAGAAACTAAAGCTACAAGGGTTTGTGTGTATGTGTGTGTGTGTGTGCATGAAGATTGACCTTGGCCCATTTAGTCTGAATTAGTTTGGAGAGGGGAATTTATTAAAAAAGATTACAAATTTTAAACGGTGTATTGCACTGTGGCTACACGTGAAACATCAACTGTGTTGTATGTGAACTTAAACAAGAATGTGACCTGCGATAATTTTGTTGACTCTGGACAGAAGTTTTCCCTCATTAGCTATAAGTGGAGGGATGTTGAGTTGTGTGTCTGCAGCCAAATGTTGTTCCAGGATAAGTAGTGAAAAGTTATTTGTTTCAAAGGCAAGATCTGCACAGCAGTTTCACTTAAAGATTCCCATGGCTTCATTCTAGGGAATCTTTAATTCAGTTTTAAAGCATTTAAGGTTGGAGTAGTGAACATATGTATATTAAGGGTATGAATTGCCCCCTCTCATGTCTTAACCACTGTTGAGGTATCCTTTAGCAAGGCACTTGATAAGTGTTTTAGCCTGGCGTTGCTGGGAGGAAAAGCAAATGAGTTAATTGAAACTTCCTTTTTTAAATGAAAGAATATCTGTTTGAATTCTTAATAATGTGACACGCAAGGAAACAGAGGCAGAAGCGATGGTGTTCACTGTTGCTGCATTTACCACCCACCATCCAGGTAAAATAGCAATTCCTTAAATTATTCTGTGTTTTTCTGAAAAGAAAGGTTTACATTTTCTTCCCTTAAAAATAATGGTACCCTCTTGCACTTTGTCTGTCCTGAACATCAAACTAAACTTAAAAAAACCTGTTTCATTGGATCACATCTACCTGTCAAACTAAGATGGCCACAGTAACTTGAACCCCTGTTATTGTCTCTCTCCCTGCCCAGTGTTTTGTTTGAAACTGGACACTGCCTGTCCCCCACAAAGGGGGAGACTTGGCCTCATACACACACACACACACACACACACACACACACACACACACACACACACACACAGCCTATTGGCAAACAGCCAAATCTCCCACCAAACTCATCAGAACCCCTGAAGAGGGAGCTGTTGTTTTACTTGTATCTCCATACCCTCACAGAGATGAATCCCAACTCATCTATGATTCTAATTTTAACTCCTTTAGTTTGTAATTTCTGTGTTCAGCATGTGTTCATGATTTTCTCAATAGCCAAGCATCCACATAGTAGTTCTTGAATAGTTCAGTAATGGCCAATATCTTCTTTTTTTCATCTACTTGCTCAGTACCTCCTCTGTTTTTGCTGCTCTCAGGTTCATGCCCACCAGCCTAAGCTTGCACTGTGATCCAGTTTCAAGCTTGGTCAAGGCTACTAGATGTTAAAGTTTCATTTGTTACATACAGTAATCTTCTTCAACCCTGTTTACATTACCATTTTAAGACACAAAATTAAAGAGAATGGTAGTCTGCTCCACCCACACCACGTTCAGGCAGTGATCTGAAACACATTATGCCATATTAACTCTATAATGTAAGTGCAGTTTAAATACAGTGGAAACCTCTTATATTGATCACGTCTGTCCGGGTCAAATTGATCGCTATAAGCGGATTATTATTATAACCATTTTATATTTTTTATTTATTTATTTCTCATGCAGATATACAGTAAATGACATGTGTATATTTATTACATGAATATAAAGTAATGAAACGGACAGCTTCGCTATTTACTGAATTTTGTTGTATCTGTTTCAAAACACAGTACAGCTGTTTCAAACGCTTTTCAAATTAGGCTACTGTACAAATTAAATTACTGTACTTAGCTTCGTACTTACTGCAGCCCGAGGAACACCAAGTTTTGCTGCTGCATCTTGTTGGCTCGTTTTTGGCACTTTGTCCTAAGCTTCGCGGAGAGAAAATTACTATCTTTTTCCCGTCGTGATTGCAATATGTCATTTGAAGACGTCACCTTGGGCTCTGAAAAATTGTGTTGGGCATTTTCCCTACACATTTTATGTAGACCAAAACAATTAATACATTTATCAAGAAAATAATTAAGATTAATCAACAATGAGAATAATGTTTGGTTGCAGCCGTAGTTGTCTTACCATTTGTATTTGTTTTATAATTAAAAACCTATTTTCCTAATTGCCAGTGAGACCTTTTAAATATGGAGCTGAGTGAACTACTCAGAATCAGAATCAGAATCAGATTTATTGCCAAGTAGGTTTTCACATACAAGGAATTTGCTTTGGTGAATTGGTGCATAATAAAGAAAAAGCAAGTATACAAATGTCAAATAGAGAATTTCACTATAAACAATGTGAAGAAATATAAAATAAGTGAAATAAGATAAAATTTGAAACAAAACACACTGTACAATAATATGAATATGGAGAGCTATACAAATTAGTGCAGGATGTGCAAAATATTTGCTGAGGATGTGCAAACTGGTACCTTTTTAAAATAAAGTGCAGCACACCTGTGAAATCATCATAATGAGAGTGTTGTCTAGTGGAAAGTGATACATTTTTGAATGAAACAGATAATTTATACTGTATGGTGACACTACCTGAACAGAATATATATCAATTCAAGAGTCAATAGCCTTTTTTCAGGTCATTTAAAAGTTGTCTTTAGAGGTATCAACATTAGCTGCATCTACAGTAATATGTTTGTTTGGCCCCTGAAGATAAACTAATTTCCCATTTATGAACAGCCAGCAGCAAGATAAAATGACATGGATCTATTTCATGCCATCTGCATTAGTAAACAGCTCTAAACTTTCTCGCAGTACGTCCATGATATTGTTCCCTTTAGGTAGCCTCGGGGGTCAGATATTGGAGGATGTTTTATTGTTAGTGAAGTAAGAGTATGACAAACACACACACACACACACACACACACTCTGACACATACAGCGACACACAAACATGCCAACTTATGAAACTCATTTATCAGAATTCACATCCCAATCCATTAACCATCCCACCCTGTCTCCTGTGTCACATGTACCATACGTTTTAACATGTCTCTCTCTAACACACACACACACACACACACACACATACTACGGTGTGTGTTAATTATAGCCATAATAAGCACTTGGGCGAAAGAAAAAAAAAAAATTGATAAGACCACTAATGGCAAATGCGATTTGGGAAATTCCCCTTCCCGCTCTCGCTTTCTCTCCCTCTCATACATCACATGTTAATTATTAGTCCTCCTAATGTGTTTTTCTGAGATTTACTTATTCATATTTCACGATAGACAAAGCACCAAGTAATTATTGTCTGTCACCATTGCCATGGAGATAATATCTACAGTCACATGATGGCCTCCCAAGGTGACCAGGAAGTGGGTTTACAGCGACGTAGGGTGGGGCATTATGCGTAAAAGTGGCAGTTGTGTGCGCGGCTTCCTTTCTTGATTTATGTGGAGGCTGTAATGACATCACATTCAACAGTGGAAAGGGTAATAAATTAGATCAGCTAATGGAGGCTGAGGCTCTTTCTTTGTTAGCTAACACTCTCCTCTCACATCTCTCTATTGTGCTCGTGAAGTAAATACACTTTTAATAGCTTTCATTTTAATGTGGAAACTCTAATTTATTCATAAGAAAATTATTGATAACGCTAACATTTAAGAGTCTGTTCATACCTATAGGGCAAAGTTACAGTTCCCTTGTGCATGAACAAAGCTAATTGCTCCATGGCTTTGATCATAGAGATGCATATTATAACATATTCATGTTTTGCTATTTTATCTCTGTTTATATCTAGTAATATTTCTAGTTAACATTAGCTTGTATTAGATCCCTGTGCTATTACAGATTCATCAAAATTATAAAAATAGTTAAGTTAACTCTCTTCATTTGTTTTGTGTTGTTTTTATAGATATGGGACATAGGGATCAGTTGTAGCATTTATTATATTTTACACACATTTTTAGAAAACAAAATTGACTAGAAAGCTGAAGCTTATATAAATTACAGCTCCTTAGTCTTTTTCAAATTGACTGATGCATTAAGTGTAATTGGTGAACTGCACATTTTTGTGAAACTTGTGCACAATTGCTCTCAATCTCTGTCTCTGGTTTAGTTTTATGAAACATACATCCAGAAAAATACAAAAAAAAAGTTTTCCAAAAGTCTGTTTTCATTTAGAAAAGAACTTAGGAAATCCCCTTTTGCTCAGTGAGCTTCTTTAACTTGTAGTTGCAAACACAGGCCCTCAGACCTCAGACCTCAGCCCCCAAAATAAGGCCTTACTGACTGCATCTGGAGAAACACGTAGCCCCCCAACAGTCGACACATCAAGCTAGATTCAAAGTGGGTTAGACAAAACATGACCTATAATGAATCTCTCTCTTCTCAAATACTATATCTACACAGAAAACTGAATGGTGTGAAAATGTCTCCAGAAATGTCT
This sequence comes from Maccullochella peelii, assembly GCA_002120245.1. Taxonomy (NCBI): domain Eukaryota; kingdom Metazoa; phylum Chordata; class Actinopteri; order Centrarchiformes; family Percichthyidae; genus Maccullochella; species Maccullochella peelii. The sequence goes on along the minus strand of LKNJ01001063.1, from coordinate 44,972 downwards.
CATGAAATAACTACTTTGTGGAGTAACTTTTGGCAGCTTTTAGTCCTCTAAGTCATCTTAAACACATCTGTGTTAGTTTTGCACATCTGGATTTTGGGACTGTCTTCCTTTTTTTCTTTTCTAGATTTGCTTAAGCTCGGTCAACTTGGATGGAGAGCATCTGTGCCTTAAAGCCGTTCTAAAAATAAACATGGGGAGTCACATCTGGGCTTCGACTGGGCCACTCAACAAGTTTAACACTGTTGTTGTTCAGCCTCTCCACTTTTGGTTTTGGTTGTACAGTATGCTTTGGGTCATGTCCTGTTGGGATGTAAATTGTTGCTCCAGTGAAAGAAGCAGCGAAAGTCATTACATGTCTGCTGTCTTTATCAGTCTCCCAGATCCCCCGTCATGATTTACAGTGGGATGCTGCACCAGACAGTAATCTGCAACATGTCTGAGGAGCTCAATATTAACTGAATTAGATCCTCTTTGCTTTCAACCTTTTGCATGTGTTTGCATGTTGTCATAGGTTGTTTTTTTCTGCTTTACAACACAGATACTGTATGTGTGTGTGTGTGTGTGTGTGTGTGTGTGTGTGTGTGGTGATTACAGCCCTCTTGTGACAGACCCTGTGGTCCTTGGCATTGTGCTTACCTTCCTGGCCACTTTCCTGGCTTTTATATTATTTTATTGCTTTTTATTTAATTATGTTTAAGCTGAAATGTCATTGAATTGGGAAGGCACCGTCGGATAGATTCTAGATAGATTCAGTTCCACATCTTTAATCTGAGAGGGCATTTATATTCAAGGCTTTCAAGGCTTTATTTGCGCAGTTTGTTTTTGCTGTGCACATTTATGAGAAACAACTAGCCATTGCACAGTGCAGATGTTTATTCAATTTACCAGGAAATCCAAATTCTCTTATATTCCTTGTTCCCTATCCTTTTTGCTACTTTTCATGCAGTGGAGTCATACATTTTAGCTGAAGTTAAAACATTTTCGCCCTCAGCAGATGAGTCTTTGCCTCAGTTTGAAGCAGGCAGAGCAAATCCACATCTGTTTGCAAATTTTTTCATCACATTCAGTCAGAACACATCTTGGCGGGAGGTGGGAATCTTGACTAACACACTTTCTCTGAGTAAATAATGTTCTCGATGTTAAGGATCTAATTAGAATTTGCAATGATCAGAGACCGGTGTAACCAGTAGGTGAGTGTTAAGTACAGACACACGTGCTAATGGAGAAGAATAAATGTCGCATCATCTCACAGGTTTTGCAATAACTTATTCAATCCTCCATCCTCTCACTACTAATTTTGTTGTTTGACAGGTATTGGGAAAGTAAAAGACGGGTTGTTTATTTCAACAGTGTGTTGCCTGCACTGGATGTGTACCAATTAAGACGCAGTATAACCTGGTTATACTGAGCGGCTGTGAAAACTTGGCAATGGCTGATGTTATGTTTTTCCAAGGCAGCAGGAGATTTCGTCATTGCAATAGAATTGACTTTGATCATTTGGCTTCCACACACCATCAAAGTCTCACTTGCTCAGGAACAAAACACACACACACACCTATACTCACACACAAACACACAGCTTGTTACGATAATAGTGAGCAGGTACCATAGGTATACTGACAGTAATGAAGCTACTGACATCTCTTTGATCACAGGATCGCCTCTCTATGAGGAATACATGAGAGAGCATTAAGATACCTGTCTTCCTGTGCATCTTTGCTGGCCGCCAATTAGAAGAGACAAATACGTGTTGTGTGTGGTTAGTCTGTTATATGGATTGGCTAGTGTGTGTACTGTACAGTACTGAGCTTGTGTTAAAAAATGTGTGAGTAAAATTCTCCTTTTTTTGCTGCTGTTGTGTTTTGACAGACGGTCAGAGGAGGAAGTGGACATGGACAAGGTGACAGCTGCCATGGTGCTGACAAGTCTCTCCACCAGTCCTCTGGTCAGGAGTCCACCTGTAAAAGTCAGCGGTGAGTATCACAAATGTTAAACAACTGATAACGTGGGGATGTCCTTTTGACACAGTGGGATCTTTGGCTTTGATGTATTCCCCCCCCCTTCTTAGTAAAGCAGAACTTTTATGAAAAATGTAGATGTAAACAAACAGTAGCCCAGTCTAAACCGGTAATTTGTATGTTTGTATGTTCGGCTGTACACTTTTCATTCCCTCACAGCTGTTATCTTGTGAATGCATGTGAAAGCTTGGATTGATAAATTATTGCCACCTGCTGTGCTTTAGGGTTCTCTCATCACAGAGTTCTGCAAATCCACAGAAAAGCACAATGAATCTGGATTGCTGCCACTCGACACAGTGGCGGAAATCCAAAGTTCCCCCGTAACTGCTATCACATGCAACCACTTAGATAGTCAGTGTAACCAAACTGACTGCCCGTTCAACCAAACAGATGTGCAGCAAACCCTCCAACCACCATGAGTGTGTTATCATGGTCACACAGACACATGCGGTCAGATGTTAAATGTGCATCACATGCATCATGCACATGTGCACAAAGTGGATTTTAAATACCAGCTGTACAGTTTTATCTTAATGAAGTCATACAGATGTCACACCCATGTACACATGTTGGAGATCATACAATGTGCAATTACATCAGTACACACAATAGGTTCTCATGCATTGTGCACACTTGTGCACACGCCGTGCCTAGCGCCGTGGTTGACATTTTTAAAAACTGTTATCTTGATTATTATTTAATTCAATCATAATATTTGCTTTTCTGTACCGCAAAGCCAAATGCAGCTTTCTTATTGTTGGTGAGCCAGAAAGAAGCGAGACTGAGAGGAAAGAGACCTCACCAAGAAGCAGCCTCACTAAACCAAAGAGACTTCTCTTAACTGTTACTCTCTCTGACTCACTCACTCTGCTACACACACTCACACACGCATACCTCAAAACACACATATACTGTCTCATACACACTTACGTACAGGCTCCAAAGTTTTCCCCAGCCTCAACCTTCACAAAGGCAAATCCCTTTTGTAGCTAATATTCAAAAGAAACGTTTGTTTGATCTAAAAAAATAAGACCTTGGAAGTGTCTCAGCGGAATCACAGAACAAGAAAGTAACCTTTATTTTCTTGTGACACAGTCAACAGGAGTGCTCGGAGGCTGTTGTGTGAAGTGCAAATAAAGCTGTCTGAACTTAATTGAATGCCTTGATCTCCCATCATTGACAGAGCAATGCCCACACATTTTGCTGTGGTTGTATAATCTTCAAATATGAGTGAAGAAGTTGGATTTATGGTTAGATTTACTCTCATGCTCTACCTTTCTTCCTCACTTCCCCTTCCTTTCTCCTATGTTCTCCTTCCTTCTTCCCTCCCCTTCATCCCTGTGCCTCTCCCCTTTCTGTTCACGCCCATCCTCTTAGAAGGTCTGAGTGGTTCCTGGAAGGACAACGGCTCAGCTGGCCCCTTCACCCCATCCAGCAACAGCTCCTCAGGGGGCTACTGGAGCTGGTCTGCCCCCAGTGACCAGTCCAATCCTTCTACACCTTCTCCACCGCTCTCCGCAGACAGCTTCAAGCCCTTCCGTGTGCCCAGTCTGGGCGGCGTGGGACCCGGCCCCGCAGGGCCTGAAGACCCCAGCCTGGATGAGCAGGACGGCAGCAGCCTGCTCTTTGACGAGCCCATTCCTCGCAAGCGCAAGGTGAATATTTTAGACCACATCTGAGTTAAAAGACTAAAAGGCCAGTTCTGCTTCTGTATGTAGATAACAAACCTTGGTGAATTAGTAGTAGAAATAATTTATTTCTACGATTTGAGAACGTTTGAAAATGACTTAGTTCACATCAAAATACCAGACAGAAAGAAAACGGATACATTTCTTTTCTTTTGGTCAGCAAACATCGAAATTGAAACAGCCATCATCTGGTAAAAAGTGGAAGAGACACAGCCCGAGTACTCCACTGAACTTCTGTCTCTGTCTCTGTCTCTGTTCTGTCCCTCCCCCCCTTCATGATCACTTGTAGTATCTGTTAATATAGCTGAACTCAGGATTTAGTTGTTCTCATTTACATGTTTCTGTTGTCAGACAGTTGATTGAGCACAAAATAGTGTTATAATTGCAGTTTAAATGCTAACCATTAATTCCTCCATGAAAAATGCAATGTGAGTAATGGTTTAGTGTGGATAGAAGGCCAAAGATGCTATCTTAGTGTGGACAAGGTCTCAGTAGCTTTAAAAATAATACACCTTCAAAGAGTTATTTATTATACCATTTTCAAGTTCCATTCCAATTAAACTGGCTAATCACCACTTCAATTGTCACAGTTTCTAGGAAATAAAAAAATGTTTTGAGATCATGACCTCATGTGCCCTAGAAGCTTTAGAAACAGGCACAACAATACTGTAAGAGTTGTCTTTTATTTCAGTGTGGAGCTGTCATAGAGTCAGGCAGCAGTTCTCCTGATAACAGGCTGTTGTGTCTTTGCTGCCCAGATGTTATGAGCACAACACACACACACACACACACACACACACACACACACACACACACACACACACACACACACACACACACACACACATACATAGATACATACATACATACAGTTTCTTTTTCACTTATCATTTGGACAGCTCATTTCTACACACCACTGACAGCTCATCATATCCACAGCTCAGTGTAACTCATTATTTTTTCAGATGTATATTGCTTTGCTCCCTCTCCCTCTCTCCTTATCAGCACTCCTACTTGCTAGTTTGTCGTTCACTGTCAGTATCATCCATCTATCCCTCTTTTCACTCGCTCTCCCCCTTTCTTGCCCACTTCCTTTCCTGCTTTCGCCTGTGTTTTCTCCCCTCACTCTTTATGTCCTCCCCAGACATTTTCCCTTCATAATTACTTCTCAGCCTTCACATGCAGCAGTAATGATTTTAATACTGGCTACTGCAAACATAAAGATCCTGCCGGCTTCATGTCTCCTCTAAAAATCGATAAAGACTCTTGGGTGAACTCGGCACACCGTACTGTATTCATTGGGGACTTATCACAAAGAAGGGCATCAAGAGGGAGAGAGAGAGACATTTAGAAGTGGGAAAGAGGCAGAGCAAGGAGGGAGAGGAAGAGAAAGGAAGGTTATGGATGAGGAATTAAAGGGGGACTAACAGGAATTACAGGAAAATGAAATAAAGAATAGAGCGTGGATGGAGACAATAACAGATTCTCTAAAAGCTTGGGAAACAATGTAGTTGACTTACTTAAACACACACACACACACACACGTGCTATATGTGCAATGCCAAGGTTTCACATGAAATTATCTACACACTCCTTGTGCTCTCGCTTCTCTCTTGGCAAGACAATACCGTTTGGAGCTCACCATTTAATTAACCGTGAAATGCTTCTTTAAAGGGAACAACACACACACACACACACACACACACACTCACTGACACACAAAACAGTCTTTTGTTACCCAAAGACAAAACAATGCATGGGGGACCGATGATTGTGCCTGCGTTTCTGAAAAGAGCAAAATTAAAAAAAACATCTTGTCAAAATTAAATCAGCCCCCTCAACAATAGTTTGATAGACAGGCCTATAAGACCATTTATAATGGCTCAGAGCGGGGAAGCAGGAGGGCAGGGAGAAACCTCACAGGGCTTTTCTCTCCATGAAAAAACAATGTACAGTCTCTCTAGGAGGCCAGTGGTGTAATTACAGTAGACGGATAAAAGAGACCAGAGCCTCAGTAGCTCACAACCAGAGAAGAATGTACTGTTATTTGGCCTCACTCGGCTCCTAGATTAATGTGTGTTCAGAATAGCTCCGTAGAAAGATGTTATAGTAAAGCTGTGTGTCCATTTTGCACATTCAAACTGTAACAAAGATGAAGGAGCATGTAGTGTGAAGTTGTTTAATTCCTGTGTTGTCAGTATACAGTGAACATTCCCTTTTTTTACTCAGCGAAGCTTGACAGCGACATAATGATGACAACAAACATGATCCACATTTTTCACTGGCAGAATAAGTACTTTAAAAATGCATGATTTAAATGCAGATGGATATAATAATCATAATATTTCAATTAAAAAACACTCTAGACTTCAGATTTAAAAAAAGAAATGTAATGAACTGACTAATAAAATTGTGGTTTTATTCCAAAGAACATAGATGCCTGTTAAATAAACCCAAATTAATAGCTGGTAGTGACATTTATTAACAAAACACAATGTACGGGGCGTCCTGGTAGCCAATGGGTTGAAGACGCTGTAATTTTGAATCCGGTCGGGAACTTTTGTTCTATGGTTAGAACAAAGGTACTATGCTTTCAAAAATAAATGCAAAAATGGCAGAAAAAAATACTTGAGAACAAACTATAGTATATACGCCAACATGGAGGTGTAGCAAAAATCTAGTATTTACCCATGGCAGTAAATCTATGTGTTTATCTAATAAACAAAGATCAAAAGGGCATGACACACCGACACCTCATGATGTGCAGCAACTCCTCAGGATATGTCAGTGTCCAGTTTCCCAGCGATACTGTGTGTCAACTCCCTAGAAAATCAGCTATTTTATCAGTGATACTCCCCAGGTCGGCACGACTTCTTATGTCTATATGACACATCTGATGTGTGCTATGTGTGTCAGTTGGTGCACATCAAATTAATGTGTGTTGCAACTTCACTGATGCTGCCACACTAAGATCCTAAATCATAATAAAGATATTAAAGATAAAAAAAATGAAATAAAATCCTTAACTGACCCCTTAAAAACTCAGTAGGTGAGAAAAAGAGCCTCAGTTAGATTGAGCCATTAACATGCTTGAACTGTGTGTTATGCAGTCACTGAAAGATTTTCATACCCGCCTGATAATGAGGAAGATATTTAAATTATGTTCTTTTGGAAAGTTGACCAACCCTGGAGGGAAATACCAGATGCATCTCTTCTTCTGTAATATAGAGATGAATTGAATGAGTGAGTGAGTTTCATGCATACATCATGAGACAACAGCTCAGGGAGTTTATCTGCACACTCTTGTAGTGCCAGTGATGATGGTGGCAGATAAGACTGGTCACATTTAAAGTCAGTATGAGAGCATCAACCAAACACTGTATAAGGAATCATGACTTGACAGCAGATTTAGCTCTTTTTGCCCCAAACAAAAAACCAACCTCATGTCTTTCTGTCAACATAAAAACATTTGTGAGCTCCTGTGCTTTCTGACTCTAGCTGCTGTACTTTGTGTGTTTCCTGCAGAACTCCATGAAGGTGATGTTCAAGTGCCTGTGGAAGAACTGTGGCAAGGTGCTGAGCACCGCTGCTGGCATCCAGAGACACATCCGCACCATCCACCTGGGGTAAGACACACACACACACACACACACACACACACACACACACACACACACACACACACACACACACACACACACACACTGCATACCTTAGCTAGAGTCCACTAAAAGCCTCTAAAACATCTCTGTCACTTCCTCTCTGACCCCTGCAACCAGCTTCATTGTCAAAGCAGCAGATTAACGGCTGATGGATTGTCGCCACGGTAAGACTTCCTGCTCTGGGTGCGAGCGGGGAGGTGACAGGTGAAAGGAAAATGAGTGAGGCGGAGAACAATGATGTCACATTTATACTGACATTCAATTAAGCAGAGGCTGCTCTGTCACTCACTGTTTAGTTGGTTGGAGAAATGACATTAATGTTGAAGGGGGGCAGGGGTCGTGTGTGATTGCATTGAACATGTTTTGCTTTGCACTGTACATGTAGAGCAATCACCATTCATAGTGAAATGTGTCTTTATTTCCCTCTATGTTTTTATTTCTCTCCGTCCTTCCTCACTCTCCACCACCGCTCACCGTTTGTATCCTCTATCTGTTTTTAGGCGTAGCTGTGACTCGGACTGCAGTGATGGCGAGGAGGACTTCTACTACACGGAGATCAAGCTCAACACGGACTCGGTGGCGGACGGGCTGAGCAGCCTGTCCCCCGTGTCCCCGTCTGTCCTCTCTCCCCCTCCTCCTCCTCCCCCCTCTCCTCTCCCTTCTCTCAGCCAGCTGCCGGACTCCCACAGACCTCCGCAGTCCTCTGACACCAAGGAGCCTCACGCTGGCGGCACCACCCCGCTCAGCCGCTCTGCGCCCAGCGCACTCTACCTCATCCACGCGGACCACGCCTACCAGGTGAGCAGGCACAGGAAGCAGAGAAAGTGTGCACATGTACAAACACATAAACACACGCCCACACAGGCAAAATTAAGATCAATGTACGACACACACGGTCAAACTCAACATGAAGATAAAGGATCGATGCACTCTCTGGATCAATATACACACCACAATGCACTCATCAGGCCACACACACACACTTAAAATGCACATATTTTCTCTCACTATCAGGGTCCTCTTTATCCTGATTACCTGTCAAAGTGTTTACAAAAAACCTAATGATGTCACAGCGACCTGCGGTCCCTTACTCCCGTTAGCAGCTGTGCTAACAGTTGTGGTATATCGACACACAGCAGCAGGTTTGAACAATTAATTGTAGGTGGAATAATGATACAATCCATCACATTGAACCAATTTAACCAATCATATTAATTTGTGAGTCTAACTTTAATGTGACAGCGACATGTGTTTAGCTACATGTTTTACCAGCAACATAAGTTATTAGTTAATTACTTAATTGAAGAGTTCTTATAATCTGAGATACCTAAAGACTGCTCTCGAAAAATCCTCCTGAGACCTTTACCGCAAAAAAACTTTCTTTTTTTTTTTTTTTTAAATATTGGGTCAGTTTGAGGCTCACTTGTGTTCACAAATTTGTCTGCTGAATTACACAGACCAAATTATTTTAAAGGGACATTCCTAATGTTCTACCCAAGATACAATGGCACAGAGCTCCTGGTTTTCTTTTCAGCCTCACCAATAATACAACGCATGAAAAGGCACAACGTGACTTGGAAGTCAGGGCTTTGAGAATGAAAAATGCTCTGGGTAGGCCATAGAAATACTACTGTTCCTCGTACATTGTTCTATTTGGGTAGAAAATACCACCATTTTGACCTTTGACCTCTGCCCTCAGGCCACGGCTCCAGTGTCCATCCCGTCCAGCAGCAGTAACTCGGCCGGCTCTGCCTCCACCAGCTTCACTCCCACCAACAGCTCCAGCTTTAGCATCTCCTGGCAGTCACCGCCCGTCACTTTCACTGGGAACACGGTGAGGAAACTTTAATGCACATGCGAGATCAATACACAGCTCAGTTTGGGTTCTCATAATCACAAAATCTGTCCGCCCTCTTCAGGTGTCCCCCAGTAAAAGCCAGGGCTTCGGTGAACAGCGCTCCCAGACCATCGCCGTCCTCTCGTCCCCTCCCAGAGCCACCACTGCCCTCAGGTACTGGATCTTCACTGCTTGCTGAGTCTTATCTGACATTTCCTTTTTCTCTTTAATGAAAGGCCGAACAAATTGAAAGCGCATATTCAGTTTTACCAGGAAATGCACCTAATATGATTTTCTACTTTTTATTAATTACACCTTACTGAGTGAAAATCACCTCATGTAGTAAAAGATGAGTAATGGAATATTGATTCTCACAAATCAGGTGAGTGACTGAATAATTAAAAAGACGTCATGATTAGTCGGCTCCGCTCAGCCTCTGATTTACCTAATCCGCACAGCAGCTTTAGATTGTATGATACATGTGGTGTCTCCTATTTACCACAGTAGGACACAAATGATCATTGTTGGACTTAATCAAAGCTAAAGTGAACTCTCAAGAGAGGGCGATGGTAATGCATGTTGAAGGAAGGGTCATTGTTGTCTGTTGATGGTGGTTTAGCTGCAATTAGAAAAGACTATGATCCTGTGAAAAACACCAGGGCCACAGTTAAAGGAACATTTTAAGAAATGCACTTAAATATAAATGCAACCAGTAGACAGTTAGCTTAGCTTAGCATAATGACTGGAAACAAAGGTATCGATCTTCTCATTGAACTCTCAGAAATGGCAAATAAGCATATTTCCCCAAATGTAACTGTTCATTTAAACACTTTGCGCAGCCGTCTCTGTGAGAGTCTAAAGTGTCTCAACTCATGAGTCTTTTACCACAGGTTTGCTGCTTGTGCTCATGATATCGTTAATAGTTAAAACAGATATTTACAGTCTTCTTCATCATGACAGTCTCATCTGTTATTCTCCATCTCTCCTCCCCAGTCGGAAGGTGCGTGGTGAAGGGAAGAAGTGCCGTAAGGTGTACGGGATGGAGAACCGCGACATGTGGTGCACTGCCTGCCGCTGGAAAAAGGCCTGCCAGAGATTTACCGACTGAGCGTTCCCCGCCGACTTCACGGCGCTCCACGCCAACAGGCGCTTCTGCCTTTCGCCAGAGAAAGGGGGAGGGGCACCATTTTGCATGCATTTGGTTTTCTTCAGCTCAAAATCGCAACTGTCCGTCAAGCTCCGGCTCCGCCCCTGTTGTTGCCCCCCTGAGCTCCACTGAACCACTCCAGCTGTGGAAGGAACCAAAGGACAGCGGAGTCACCTTTTACATTGCCGTCCAGGATTCCCAGTACTGCCTCGCCATTCCCATCATTCCCAGTTTTGGGAAACCCCAGTGCAGCTAAACAGTGTAAAGAAAAGTAGATCTAAAGATTTCTCCTGTTTTTTATGTTGGGTTCAGTGTTGCATCTTTCTATGTTTTGTAAAGCTCTGGTTTTTAAATGGAAAGTCTAGTCAAAGAAGGGGTCCAGAAAAGAAGGCCAAAAGCTTTTTTGTGTGTTTTGTTAAAAGAAAAAAAAAATCTTTTTTATCCAAAAGAAGAGTGGGCCTCTTTGCTGCAGTTTTTGAAGAACATTATGAAAAAGCACGGAGGTAAAGCTCGCAGTTTTTGTTCTTCCCTCAACTTGTTCATCTTGTTTTATTTCTGGACTTCTTGAGGTGATCTTTTATCACCGACATCACAGCCTCTCCCGGTTTCTCACCTGCTCTCTCTTCATTCCTGACAGCCCCGAGGGAATGTACAACAGGTTGACACTTAGAGAGAAAGGGAGGAATAGAGACACACAAGGTGAATGATCAATGCAAAAAAGATACAATTTACAGTCAGGGAAAGCAGATGGACCATGCCAGTGATTTACCACATAAAAACCGCAGCAGCATTTACACACACAAACAAACACACAATCAAAGCGGAAGACATGTTTTCTATGTCACTTTTTTATCCAGTTGATTCATTTTCTTTGTTTTATCAGGGATGTGATTCTAAAGAAAGCAAAAACCAGCAGCTAAAACTTGGGGTTATACTGTATACAGCACTATCTCAATAGCTTCTCTCTTTCATTACACATGACAACTTTGCAACCAAAAACTCCTTTATCTTATTCTTTAATGTTTTTGGTTTTTGTTAAGGTGCCATGTTTACTGTTGTTGATGTAGTTATTTTCTTTTCTCTTTTTGTTTCTTTTCTCTTTTTGTTTTTTTTGTTTTTTTGCAAAACCAAGACTGTTTACCTACCACCAAGAAAGAAGGACCTTCACTGGAAGCATGAAGTCAGCAGCGTGCGAGGCCATAAAAAGATAAACATCTGTCACCACATACAGAGAGACAGATTGCCCTCCTCCTCAACCAACTTTTACACCTTCCCAAAGGGAACAAAATATCTTTGCGTTTACGTGCGCCACAGAGGCGCATCTTGATGACATGTTAACCAAAGGAGGAGGGCTGAAAACCAAAAGTGAGGCACTTGTACTGTATGTGTGTAACGGGGCACTTGGTACATTTGTGGTTGCTTATAGAGAGTTGAAAATGTTTCTATGTTCCACTAGCCCTTTTCATTTCCACATGTTCTAAAAGGAAGTAACAGCAACAAAAAAAAGCAAATATTTGACCACCCAAACGGGAGTTTTAGAGAAGGGTGGAATAAGTTAAAAGCACTTGATTAGGTCACTCCTTTGTTCTTTGCACTGGACACTTCATTCACTTGGCAACATGCAAGCAAAGCTTTGGTTCAAGCTTTCATAAGAGTCCTCGTGATCGGCACTAACATTGTTACTGACGAGGTAAAAAGAGGTAAAGAAAAATAACGTGGTTATCTGATTTGTCATTTGTATGTGTTCATTTGAATTCCAGCCTCCTTGTTGTCTCAAAGGCAGGAAACAAAATCACAAGGCCAAATAGTTTACAGATGTTCACTTTGTAGTGATAAATGGACCAACTCTTTTGTCACCCGGGGCTGCGTTCTGCTTTATTACCATGTATTAAAATGGATTGAAATGAACTGTGTTTAAGTTGAGACAAATGTTTCTACCAAAAGAATCTCATTGTGATTCTGTTTCTGCATTTACTCTCTGCATTATAGGAAATTAGTTTGAATGCACACTGAAATCTTTATTGGCATTTCTGTCGCGCGCGTGCACACACACACACACACACACACACACACACACACACACACACACACACACACACACACACACACACACACAGAGGATCATTTTAAGCCAGAATTATTCAAAACCAACACCAGCTAATAAACTCATATGCTCGCTCATTTAACACCTTCCGCACCTGTAAACTGTAGCTCTGTTATGTTTGCTCAACTATTTCCATTTTGTCTCTTATTTTTCTTTGTCTGTTCATGTATATATGTAGTTCTTGTATTTTCTCTAAGCTCCATGTGCATGACCAGTTACCTCGGTCATTACATTCGCCACCTTATGAACAAGACTGGTTCAAGTGTGACATTGCTTAATGTGCCGTTCAACCTGTCGGGCTACTATTGTTTTGAATATAGAGATAGCCACTCTTTAAAAAAATCATTGTGCTTCTTCTATGTCATTACATTGATGTTTCAGTAAGAAATATTTAGATTATCTCAAAACTGATTTGCCATTGTATTATGTGAACGTATTATTGTTTAAGAAAAGACAAATCTATATATACGAAAAGAAAAAACATGTTGGAATTTAGATTCAAAGCAAAAAAAGACATTAATTTGGCTTTTTTGGTTTTTTTTCATATATATGAATATATATATACTGTTTATAGATTTTGTTTTCATGTTCTGCTGAATGAAATGTTTGTGGCTATTGTAACTGTAGGAGGGAGCCTGGGAATAATTCTCACTTCAAGCCAAGCTTGTTACGCTCTTTTCAGTGAGTGTGGCCCACACGCTCCCGCCTGGAGCTCCTTCACGTCACACTCGCCGCTGCTAAGCAGTCGAACACCACAGTTGATTAAAACCTTTATCTTATTTCCAACTCTCCTCTCCCAGTGTCACGTGGGCCCACTTGCAATTAGTTTGATTGACAGCTCGTGTGTTTGCGCCCAAGTGTGCGGTCACACGCTTCTGTGTGTGAATGTGAAGGAGCCCCGGGCAAAGTATACAGGCTGCCACTGAAGCACGGTGCTCTGCCTCCTCCCCCTCCCACCTCCTCCAAGCATCACTCTTGCGCCTTCCAAGGAGTTACACACCTTTATCAAATGGCCTGTGGCGCTTCAGGATGTTTTCAAGGATGTTTTTGTTGGTTCAGACCTCAGTGGCTGGATGTGGCTGATGTTTATTATTATTTTATTTTATTTTTATCTCCATGCACTCCCCACTGCCCTTTCTCCATCATTGCAGTGTTTCATGTTTGTGTTCCGACCGTCTCCTCCATTGGCGTGTGGAAAAATCTGGCAGCCAATCAGATTCTGTCAGGGTTCTGTCCAGGAACAAGTCCCTACAGTAGTTCAGACCATGCAGAGGTTCTGGCAGGACTGGAAATTTTAAGTGGCAGCGTCTGCAGGCAGCTAATTTTAAAACAAGCTCTCTCTTGATGCTGATTCTAGGTCAGTGGTGTGTCGATGGAAATGGCTAGTAATAAGATTTGGCCAAAATAAGCTAAGCTCACACCCTTGTTTAGGGTGAACGCAAATGACCTCAAAAGGATATTTGCTGCCATATTTCTCAAACCTGTCTATCTTATCGTAGATCAGTGAGGAACTCTGGGATTTGTTTGTGGACTGTGGCCTGGCCTGCATCGTTGTACTGAGAACATCTTGGTCCCATTCACTGCTGATGGCACAAAGACAACTTTAGCATGAAGGGGCTTTCAAAGACACTCAGCCCAGGTCTGTCCTTGCATACTATACATACAGGTGCTGTGGCCTCAGCAGGACAGAAATGGAGGTGCTATATTCCCATGCAGTGCTGTTTCTCCCATGTGATCATATTAACTCAATTTGTACACAATGTTTTGCTGTAGAACATGAAAATAAAAACACCCTGCCTCAAGTCTACCAAGTGTCCAGACACAAGTTAGTGAGTGGGTCGCCCCGAAACCTCTGTTCTCTCTCCTGCTTCCTCATCAGTTTTGATTGTTTTTATTTTGGTGACTTTATTTATTGTCTCTCCATTTGTCGGGTTTAGCCCTGTAGGTAAGAGCAAAACGGATGATTTTCATAGAAAATGAAATTAGTGCATTTTGTATTACGTTTCTACAAAAAGTACAAATGCTTATGTGCCAAAAAGGAAGTTTATACCCCAAACAACAAAATTATACAATACTCAGACTAAGCTAACAGTTCATTCTTGACCTTGGAAACAGCAGCAGACTGAACAATTTCAACTCAAGGTCCATTTACTCGCTTGTTCTGGAGCTTTCAACCGTGTCACACAGTCTTCATCAGTAGATTGAGTTGTACCAGTTGTCATGGAACTGGAAATGTTTCTTTCGTTTCATAATAACTGAGCAAACTCGATCTGCTGATGAATACCATGTGATACGATTGAATTTTCCATATTGTACATTAAACAGGACAAGCTAGCTTTTAAGTGCGACACAAAGTCACCCGTAGTCGGATTAATGCTCAAAATTGAGAAAAAATGAAAGAAATGGTCATTTGACTGATATCACAGAGTCTTAATAGTCTAAAACTTTTACATTCGTACCCAACAGATGAACATGTAGAGATGTTTGGGATATTGGATAATTTACTTCCTTTTGGGCAAAACTGGCAGACAAAGAGGGATCAAGACTCATATTTTCACTCTCAAATTGTCACTCTAATGATGCCAACTATGCCATATGATATCATCCTCCTGATGTGATTATGTAACTTATTCATATTAGAGCAAGTGAGCTCCCAGCCCTGCAACCAGGGGGGAGTGAGCAGCTAAACATGAGCCCAGAAACGGGGCTGGCACTTTAAACACGTGTTCGCAAAGCAGAATTAAAACTGTGGTATCAAAGAGCCACAATAGGCGGTCTTGTTGCTCTACTGAGAGTGATATGAATACTTATGAGGAGTGTTTTTTCCCCTTCAAATGGAGCGGCAGCGGCTGTTCTGGCTTTTGTTCTCTGGTGTGTTTACCCCCTCTGCTGCCGCCTATTAAAGGGCTGAGTGTTCAGCCATGATTTATAAGATGAATAAAACAAGATAGCATTATTCTGCTTATGGACGGTATGAAAATCAACTCTTGTGATTTACGAGGGACCCTCAGTGTATATGTCCACCCACACACAAACACACACACACACACACACACACACACACGTTATGTCCATGCACGGTTGTCCAGCTTGGCTGCTGAGCAGTGATGGCTTTAGCAGCAATTCATGTGTTGAAAGATTTATAAGCATTTTTGGTTTATGTACCTGATCCTTACTGAGATCAATATTTCATACATGACAAGACTTGTTTGTGACAAGAAGCTGACACTTATTATTCCTTATATCAAGTATAGGTCAATATGCTACAATATATACAGATTAAGCTGCAGTACAGTATATCTAAGCTACAGTATCGGTGTGTATCAGTATATTTATGTGATATCCCTGACTTTAATACTCTCAAATTTCCTTCTTATTTCCATTTTTATTTGTCAACATGACGGGCTTGCCTTTAGTCAGACAGCCCCTTCAGCTCTGTGGCTGCAGATTAGCTGGCCACCGACTTCTAAAGCAGAAGCAAAAAAAAAAACGTGGGCAGATGCCCACAGGGTTGTTATCTGCCCCGCTGGCCTGCCGCTCCTTCACACAGACCCCCCTGTGTTCTGCAGAAATACCACGCAACAATAGTCTGACAGCAGGTGGCACTCTGTGGAGTCAGAAGTCATGTGAAAATTACAGGAAATATAACAATGTGAACATGTGCACAGTTGAGTGCACCTGAGTAGTCATAGCTTTGCCTTGCATGACCCTAAGTATAGATTGTCTAGCAGTGTGTCTTCAAAGTGTCCAGATCCCACCGACCATAGGGCTAGTTTCCATGGCAACCATGCTGACGGGCAGGTTTATGCGTCTCTGCTCCTATCCGCTGCCATGTTTGCAGGGCGGTGTTGTTGTCAATAAAAAGAGGAGGGACCCTCCACCCTTCATTCATTCAGGAATGTGAAGGGGAGGAAGAGGAGGAGGAAGGTTGAAATGTGGATGAAATGGCTTCTGCAAACACTCTGGGGCAGTTTGTGGGTTCGAACATTGATGATTAAAAAGAAGTCTGTGTTTCCAGGAGCTGCTTCAGCCCCCATTATGGTTATCCTTGGAGGAATATAGGAGTCCTGAATGTGCCTTGATGAGCGTAGAGTTTCTAGAGTGGACCTCAGCAGTCGCCTCATTATGTCTAGAAACATAGTGTGTGGAGGTGTGTTGCTGTGATATGCAGGGTCACAGCAATGATGATGGAATGTCTCTGGTGCTGGCTAGTCTGAGTTCTGCTTTCTATACCTATAATTCAAAGATTTGTGATACAAAGAAATGTCCTTTGAGCTGCGTCCAGTGGCCCTTTTGGCCCCTTCTTGGTTCTAGAAAGATGTTGCAAGGTAAAGTGACTTTTCTACTCTTTGCTGTAACTATTTTTTAATCCAAACTTGTGATGATACCGTGTTTCAATGTGTTATTTGTCTGGTTGTTTTCTGTCTCTTTGTTTTCCCAAACATGACTCCTCTCTCCCTTTTGTACAAGGGCTTGTAGATAAATGTATGTCGATGTGAAGAATCGCTGTTGTGGATATAGAAATGTTTGGGAAATCAAGGAAGCCTCATTCAGCAAACAGCATGTGAAACAGTCGGTGAGATGATCCCATTTTTAGCGCCGAGCTGCTAAGTGATTTCCACAGGAACCTGAAAAGGCATCACTTGCTTTGTGTGAAGGTGGGTGAATATTATAGGCAGGAAGAAAAACACTCATCAGCCTAAATTCTATTAGGCTATTGGATTTGATTATTCAGAATATTAATAAACTAAACATTAAAGGATATTTCTGCCACAGCTCCTTCACTTCGAACTCGGATATGCAACACAGAGAGTGCTGACCCGCCCTCTCTTTAAACTGGATTATCTCATTGGCTGTTTTATCTGATTACAATCATGTAGACCTCAAGAACTCAATGACTGTCGCACTGGATTTTTACACTCTTTTTTCAAACAGTATATATACTATATGCTCTGGCCTAACTGTATTTTTAATACTGCATGTGCATGCAAATAAGGAAATTATGAAATACATGCCTTTATATAAATGTGCTCTATTTGTGCTTTGGCGTCCATGACAGGGATTGGGAGCAGCCAGGGTCGCCTCAGTTTACTTTTATTTTATTTAAATGGCACACTATATTGTGGTTTTCAAATCTATACAAGAGAGTTGAAAGTATCTGTGATTCCCTGCTGGCACGGATCAATTTGTCTGAGTGGAGCTCTCTCCATCCTGGTTGTGTGTGTATTAACAGATCCTGGGAGAGTCTAGCGGCATGCTTGTGGAAGACAGATCACTAGAGGAGGCTGCGAGCTAAAGCCTGCATCGCACAGTGTTGCAGTGATTGGGAACAGTGCCAGCTGGAGTTATGAGGAGTCTGACGTGTGAAGTCTCAGTTGTTCTTCCTCCACCTGCATCCCCGACCCCTCTGCTAGCTCCACAGAAAACACACAGGGAGATTTAAAAGGATGATATTTTCCATTTGTGTGTTATCAGATCAGGCCAAAATCACGTGGTATTAAGATGTGTAAGCATGTATTGCTTATACCACATTAAGTTTGATACTTTAACTTTGTTGTGACCTGTCAAGAGGTAACCACAAGGCCACTAAATACAGTGATTATTTAAAAAAATCCAAACTATTCCCTAAATCATTTTACAGCACTCCAGTGCTTTAAAAGCGTATGTATATGTATTCAGAGACTTCAGTTGGCAGTGGCTGCTCTCCACTCTGACGTGGCCAGCACAGTATGTTGCATTTTGTATCCTTTTGAAGCCTCTAAATGTAAATGTTTGATATGTGTTTCCAGACTGTAATCTAAATCGTAGATGCAACACATTGTCCTTCTCCAGATCTGTTCATGGACAGTGCATTAGGTGACACAGTGGGTTGTAAAATGTTAACAGTACCTTGTGTTGTTGACATACACATAGAAGATGGTTTTTGGGGATAACATTTCTGTGCACAGGATGTCATTTCATGAACAGGGCCAGTTCAGCTTTTGGTTCAGTATCACAGTATTGAGGAACTTTCAAGAAATTGTTTGACATTTGGGGAAATACATATACATACTTATTAGCTTTCTTCCTGAGAGTCAGGTGAGAAGACTGATACCACTTTCATGTCTGTACAGTAAATACGAAACCACAGCCAGCAGCCGGTTAGCTTAGCTTAGCATAAAGACAGGGGGAAACAGCTAATCTGGCTAGAAAATTGTCATTTAATCCACCTACCATCACCTTTAAAACTCACTAATTAACACATTATCTTCATTGTTTGTTTAATCTGTACAAAATAAAATATTCAGTCATTGTGTGGAGGACTGTGTGCCAAAATATTTCTTAGCTCTGAGCAGTTGCTAGCAAACAAATGCCGACTCCAGGAAGTTACTGGTCCCGGCCAAGAAATAGTCCAGCACATAAAATGTGTAGTTTACACTTTTTTTTACGGATTTAACATGTTAATTAGTGAGCTTTAGAGGTGGTGATGGGCAAATTTTGTCACAGATCCTGGCCCCTCGTTCCAGTCTTTGTGCTAAGCTAACCAGCTGCTTCCTCCAGCTACATATTTACTGTACAGATATGAGAGTGGTATTGACCTTCTGATCTAACTCTTGCCCAAAATGTCATATTATTCCTATAATGTTTTGCCTTTTTATGTGACGTTCAGGTGAACAGCCAGTGCTTTGTCTTTTGCAGTCAGTATTTACCTCTGTCAGCACAGGAATACTTATCTCCCAAAGCCTCTCCTTACCGCTTGTTTTATATCTATGTGGAGCCGGTTTAAAACTATGGGATGAGCTCCAGGATGGGCCCCGCAGGTGTGCATCCTCTGGGTCATCAGGAGTAACAGTATGTTTTCATGAGCCTGGTGTGTGCCTGATGTTTCTAAATTGGCACGGCTCTCCCCTTTTCCAATCCACCTTTCAAGCAAGTGCAACATTTATATCAGTCTGCATCATTTATCAAGCGGAATTTATTAAGAAAGCATTTGAAGAGCTGCAAACATTTATCCCCAGTGTTTTAATTTTCATAAATATCCTTTTGGGCAGGACTTCTTTCACTGCGATCATGCAAAAGCTGATATTACACAACCCAGACCCCTCCACACACACACACACACACACACACACACACACACACACACAGGCACAATATGAGTGAAAGAGGTGTGACAGCTGACTGTGTTAGATCGTGTCACTGGGGCAATATGTGCCCATGCTGCTCAACATATGTCCCCGTGGCTTCAGGTCTCAGCCTGTGATGATGTGAAGAGCTCCCTGGTGGAAGCTGCTCGCGTCTCACCAGGCCGCTGGTCCAAAATGCACAGCTCCGCCAAGGAGCTGTTAGCATCAAATGTATGTGTGTGTGTGTGTGTGTGTGTGCAGGGTGAGATGATAGAGTGTGTGTTTCAGATGACCGCCCGAGGTATGTCCCATCTGCTCAATGTAGCATTCATACCTCCTCCTGTTTGCCTGTGCGTTTGTGTGAGGAAAAGTGTGAGCACATAAGCTTACTGTGCTTGCGTGTGCATGTGTGTGTGTGTGTGCACCTCTGCTCCATGATCAAGCCATTCCTGCGGCCATAAATGCGCATGTTTCAATGCGCAAGCTGTCATACCTCATGCATTATCAACTAGTACATTGACATGGCATAATAAACGTCGCCCTGCTGCTTTTCACACTAGCCAAAGCCTGAGTGCTTCATTATCATACCCTCCATCAGGAAATGAAACGTAAGGAGCTCACAGTGAAGGGATTGCACATGTTTATGATGCTTAACACAAGGTCACATTACATATTCTTTAAGCTCACTTACATTTTACACGATGCAGTGATTGTGGTGATGCTTATCCAGGCTGTAGACACACTTGAGCCGTTTGAGCAGCAAGTTGAGGTGCAGAGGAATCGAGGCATCAGTGAGTCACGCGCAGGGAGCTGTTTATGTGTATGTGTGTGTGTCCGAGTTGTTGAATAATTGATTATGGCGTAGAAAACAAGCAAATGTACACAGGCTCCATCTGTGACCTTAGTTGATAAGAATCGTTGCCGTCCATGAAATCGGTGGCTTCCTTTCACTGTGAGGGCGCAGGAGGTTCAAAGACGGGGGGAGGGTGGAGAGGAACAAAGAGGCACATATGGATCAGTTTTATACAAGCAATATAGCTTTTTACATCTGAAAACTCAAGACAAAGAGACTTCTGTAGCTGCAATAGGAGCATCTGGCTTTGAGAGAGCCAAAAATAGGATAAACAGATTCTGCCTGTTTGCACCACGACAGGAATGTCTCCAAGCCAGAGGTCACCAAGGTCATAGTTTCACCAGAGGAAGAAATAGGGACTGATTATGGAAAAATGCACTATTACATGATCCTCGTTTTGTGTCGATATTGTAGATGAAGTCATAAATGACTCCCTGTACTTTACGAAGAGTTTGAACTTGAAGTTAATAGTTTGAAACTTTGGGAAATATGCTTATTCACGTTTTCGCTGAGAGTTTGATGAGAAGATTGATAGCGCTCTCATGTTTGGGCATTAAATATGAAGCTATAGTTAGGAGATGGTTAGCTTAGCATAAAGACTAGAAACGAGGAAGGAAACAGTGCACGTGGGAGCAGTTTGCCTCGATGGCTTTCTGGAAAAACGTGGTTAAAGCTGTGAAGCGGTCGCAGTATGGTTAGGTGGTAGTAGTAGTAGTACAGTAGTTCAACGTTGAGTTTTTATTTTAACCCAAACCATGATCTTTTCCTAAACCTAACCAAACTGTGATTAACGTTGTGAAACGGTCGCAGTTTGGTTAGATTTAGGCACCAAAACTACTTGCTTAAGTTTGAGAAAAGATCATAGTTTGGGTTAAAATAATAAGTTAAGTTTCATGCGAGACGCGAAATAGAAGTCTCCTGGGTTAAAGTCTGGTGTTTGACCCACTCATCCATCCCAACCTCCTCACTATATGCACTCTGTCGCTCTTTATACTACATCACCTGACTTCTTAAAGGCTTTCTGGAGGCAAACTCCTCCCATGTGCAGAAACAGCTAGGCTGGCTCTGTCTGAAGCTAATGAAAAATTGGCCTACCAGCACCTCTAAACTGAACTATTTTTCTGGTCTATTTTTCTTGCTGAGAGTTAGTTGAGGTGATTGATAGCACTCTGATGTCTGGGTGTTAAATATGAAGCTACAGCCAGCAGCAGTTAGCTTAGCTTAGCACAAAGACTGGAAACAGGGGGAAACAGCTAGCCTGATTCTGTCCAGCGGTAACAAAATTGGCTTAGCTTAGCACAAAGAAAGGAATTTACTGTGCCCGGACAAGCAATAGTCCAGTGCAGATCAAACAAGTGAGATGTATTAGTGAGCTTTAGAGGAGTTGGTAGGACAGAGCCAGGCTAGCTGTTCCCCTGTTTCCAGTCTTTGTGCTAACCTTAGCTAAACGTCTGCTGGTTGCAGCTTTATATTTAACGTACAGACTTGAGAGTGGTATCAATTATCTGGTCTGACTCTTGACAAGAAAACGAAGAAACGCATTACCCAAAATGTCAACTAATTCCTTTAGACTGTACATCAAAGTGCATGTACACGCGCACTGTATGGGGTGATGGGAAGTCATTTGAGACGATTCCTGAAGGTTTTTTGCCTTCTAAACTCACACACACACATACCAAGCCATGTTTGAACTGAATGTTCTCTTTCTGCACATTTAAAACAATGCCTACTTAATCATATTACACACACAGACAGTTGTCAGTGTCAAACATTCAGTCTATACATTCTTTATGGTTAACACAACACACCGCACAAAGCACTTGCAATATGTATCTGTTCTGTCACAAATAGTATACTCTGTTGCACCAATGATGTTTTCTTATATTCTTTTCCACGATATAATCAAATGAATCCTATGAATATATGATGGTTTTTCTCAAAGAAGAAGAATCGATACACACTGACTGTTAACTTCTGTACCAGTTTTTTTCTTATCTGATCTCTGTGTGTAGAAACTGCCTTTGTTCTTGTTGTAAATTGTGTTTACTGACAAATTGCGTTCTGGTGCTGTTGTTGTTTGACTCCATGTGCAGTTTAGACCTTCTCCAGAGTGATCTGTGTGACTGTAAGACTCTGGAGGTATCTGGTTATAACTGAATAAAGATTTTTTGGCAGCTGTTTGTTAGCTGCTGTCACTGTGTCTTTTCTCATCTCTGCTGAGTTCAAAGAAGACTTTGCTCAATAACATTTTATGTTAAAACATACACTCAAGTACTGTACTTAAGTACACTAAGTACACTTTTGAGTTACTTGCACTCTACTTATAGTATTTCAATTGTCTGCTACTTTTTACTTCTACATCACTACATTTCAGTGGCAAATATTTTACTTTTTACTCCACTACATTAACTTGACAGCTATAGTTACTTTTCAGATTCACATTTTACTACATTCTACGGCACAGAAACAAAAACAGCAGAGGGTTAGAGAAATGCAGTCGATATCAAAAAGTTTGCAGTCTGTTAGTTGAATTCTTGTCGGCAGGATATGCATGGACTATAAGGACTAATGTAAATAGATTAATTGAGACTGAGACCGACCCACCGGAAGTAAAGTGGTAAAAGGTATGTATGTATGTAAGTATGTATGGAAGGATAGGAACTGATTGAAAGGCAAAGCAAAAAGATGAGTTTTCAGCTTAGATTTAAAGGCCTCAACAGAGTCAGACTGTCTGATGTCAGCAGGAAGATTATTTCAGAGAAAAGGGGCACGATAGGAAAAGACCCTGCAGCCAGCTGACTTTTTTTTAAACTCTGGGGGCACATAGGAGCCCAGTATTGTGAGAGCAAAGAGCACGGGATGGGACATAAGGTTTAATGAGATCAGAGAGGTAAGAAGGGGTGAGCTTATTTGCAATACAATACAGGCTTCTTTTACAGTATGATATAAGGTGCTAAAGACCCTGAAAACTCCATCTTAAATGTGTCTGTATTAACATTATTTGTCCATGACTAAATAAGCAACGATCAAAGTTAAAGTTTGTTAAAAAAAACAAACATAACCCTTGATACTCTTATCTCCTTAGTGTCCTCCTGGAACTGAGCTTCTAGGGAGATATCTATTAAATCAAATAGGCATTAGTTATAACTATGAGTCCATTCATTCAGTCAGTCTTGTCTCCAGCCAATCTGGTCTGGTCTGGTCTGGCTTAAGAAAAATAAAGGTGTTGCTTCTGTTCTTGGCTGCTCTCTTGTGTTGAAATGAGGTACTGCAGCTGAATGAGGCTTTTTGTTTAGTCCTCAATCAGAGAAATCAAAGAAATACAGTCACATTTTTTTTATCTTTTGTGGGTTCATTTAAATGTGTTTCACCATATTAGACACACTGACATGTTAAAAATGTCCCATCATCCAAACACAGTGATATGTTGCGCTTTGAGAACTCCCCATGCAGTCAAATAAGATTCCCATTTCCACCCCCTCGTTGTTACACAAAGACAGTTAACTCAGGTAAAGGTTGCTTCAGAGGTATTTTTAATTAGAGTACATGTCTTCACTCCACGATTCCAATTAAAGAACAAACACATCCTGTGTGTGTGTGTGTGTGTGTGTGTGTGTGTGTTGTGTGTATGACTAAATACAAATAAAACCCTCGTGTCTGAGATAAAAGGCTGTAATGAATTCTCTCAGTGAACCAGGTCATGGCTGGAAAGAAGTGATGTTACTTGAGAACTTGAGATACTGTAGTACTGTTAAAAATCCATTACCGTCAACTCAGAATAGCAAAGACTGTTGTCATGGTTGGTAAAAACAACATCTTAACACAAGAAATTCCCCTCGGCCTATATATGGTGCTCTCCCAGGACACTGATCCACAGTCTGTGTGGCAAATTGCATTACTAATGATTCACATTCATGTTTAGCCAGTCGTCCACCAGCAGGGGAAGACTTGTACCAGGCAAGTGTCAGAAATGTGTGTTAAATCCTTGTGTCCTCTATTTGCATACCAGAGGAAACCTTGGCTGTGTTCAGATTGGCTCTGTTTGCCCTTCAAGTTTTATTTAACCTCCATCAGTAGCCCTGTGCATATTAGTCAACTAGTCTGGTGAGAGTAACTGTTCAGTAGTTTAATAGTTTCTAGGATATAATCATATGAAGCAGCATGAGATTGTAAAGCCCACTCAAGAGAATGGTTCTGAAGAAAGCAGCAATTCAGCAAATACTGTATATATAATCCTGCGGTTTGCAGACTCTATCAAAAGAAGCAGATTTTGATCATTTTGTGCAATTTTCTAGAAACTTCTCAAAACAAAAAGTGATAAAAGAGAGTAACACGACTAATCTACAGCCATGCTAGCAGCTCTGTGAGGCTTTATTTAGGCACAGTGGTGCTTTGAGCTAAATGCTAACATCAGCATGCTAACATGCTCACAATGACAATGCTTACATGCTGATGGCAAGCAGGTATAATGTTCACCATCT
This sequence comes from Maccullochella peelii, assembly GCA_002120245.1. NCBI lineage: Eukaryota > Metazoa > Chordata > Actinopteri > Centrarchiformes > Percichthyidae > Maccullochella > Maccullochella peelii. The sequence goes on along the minus strand of LKNJ01001063.1, from coordinate 20,076 downwards.
TACTTTAGCCTGTTAGCATGCTAACATTAGCACTAAACACAAGTACAACTGAGGCTGGTGGGAATGTCATTAGCTTCAGTCATAAACTAAATAATTGGACAAATTGAAATTTTGAACTGATGACTAGAATGAAAAGTTACGGGATACCCAAAGTTATTAGAATTACCACAGAGCCATGCCGCTCTAATAGCACATTATAAGAAAATGAAGGTAAACCTACTCCTTTACATTATTACCCTATATCAGTGTACAAAATAATATCCAGTGGAGTCGCTCGCTTTTGTCTGTATTTCAGAAAGGAAGGAGGCTAGGTGTTACCTCCCACGCAGAAACAATGGACAAGTGTTTAAATATTGACTCTGGCTCTGGAAGAGACATTTATTTCACTCTCACCTCAGGTCAAGGCTGAACCTTGACTGTGTGTTTGCTCTGCCTCTGTTCTGCTGATCTTGGCCGTTTTCCTGCAACTATCTAAGCGTGGAGATCATTTTCTGACAGACTCTTAACAATGGAAAAAGATGTTTTTTTATTCCTTTAGTGCGTTTGGATATACCAACTTTGGAGTCGATGGCTGCAGTCATGACACTGTATCAGTAGCTCAGTACCGTGGGTTAAATTATACAAAGTGTTGTACCTATATGACACAAAAAGGCATACATTCATATACTGAACACAGTGTTGGACTACTTTATGATTGTGTTGTGTCTACAAATTTATATAATTAAGAAAACTGAAATCAGACTCACCCCAAAAATGGTAACCCAAAGTAAACCAAGAATGTTCCCAACATGGAAGCAGACAAGTCCTTGTAATAATAACTCCAACATATAATAAAAAGGGCCATGCAGAAGCAATAAGCCAACAACTGCCTGGTTCACATAAAAAGAAAAAAGTGTAAATCCTTCTCTAATCAACTTCCTAGGTGTAAATCCTTCTATATTTGTGCAATTCTCTACACTCAAACAAACATAAAATGTGAAACTGTGTTAATTTGATAAAGAAAAAATAAACTTGGAGCATGTTTGGCATCTGAGCTTTGCTGGTTAGACAAAGACAGAAAAATAAGGAGTGGAAAAGGAAAGGAGAAAAGGAAAGTCCTACAGCAGAGGATTTCTCCCACAGCGAGCCAGAATGGACTCAAAAATATACAATCAGCACCAGACCACATGCCTGCACCCATCCCATGCTTTCAGTTTCTACACCGGTTAACAAGTGAGTGCACGTGTCAGACAAAAAGACCAGACAATTAGATCACAAAGGAGGCTGGGGTAAGTCATTTGTTTCCAAAAAAAGGGAGACTGGCACACAAGAGTTTAGGGGGAGTGTCGACAGTCCAGGGGTTAGAGGGTCAAGTGAGGAGGAGTGGGTCTGAGGTCAGGAGGGGGTTAGGCAGGTCTCAGTTCATTGGCGTCTCCTGGGTGGGCGAGTCTTCAGGCTGATCAAGCAAAGACTCACTAGTGGTGGGAATGCCGCTGTCCTGGTTGTCTGGGTTACTGCTGGACGCTGATGGACTCATCTTGGTCTGAAGCAGAGGGAGGAGAAAAGATGAGGAAGAATAACAAAAGTTAAAATGAAAGTTAACTGTGATTTATGCAAAAAAAAAAGAAGCAAAACATAAAAATCCCAGCTAAATTTAAAATCAAAATCTGTGGTAAAATATTCCAAACTCAAGGTTCACGTAGTAGCTTTTTCCGGAGCTAAAATTGAGCTGCTATTTGATCTGGTATTACCAGCAGCTTATGGTGGCTAACGTTAGCTAACCAAGCTAGATTAGTTTGCTGGACTTTTCTTTATTTGTGCTACTGTTACACAACATTTTAGCTCAGTCAGGTCGCCCAAAAATGACGTCTTTAAAGCAACTGACGTGAAAATGTTGTGAAATTAAGAAAAATTCAATGTGCTGTTATTCTGTAATTGTCACTTGTGGCCACAGTGGCTGCTGTTCAGCAAAAGTTACATAGTCTCGCTGCGATTAAAAAGCAATTTAAAAAAGGTGAATTCTTGTTTTTACCACCAAAAACACCAAAAAGAGTCGACGAATTCGAGAAATTGTCGATAAAGCTATGAATAGAAATATGACACATTATTCACTGAAAAGTTGATGTTTAAACCCTTTCAAAATATCTGACCTGTCAATAGATTTCACTGAGCTGCTAAAGGGAAACATCAGAGTAAAAAACACATTTTTACACAAATACAATGGAACTAAATTAGAGACCATTTCCTGTATACATTCCTGGTGGATCTTTAAGTCATAACAATTATTAGTTCAAGGTCATAGGTACGGGTCTGTACACAGTCCTGGGCTTTAACACACTGCCACTTAAACATTTTGAAATGTGTTACGTCTGAACTGTTTTTGTTCAGTTACCTTCAAAGTCTCCACTTTCTCCTCAAAGGACTTGAAAGTTGGTGCATTCCTGTGAAAGAAGAAGACAAAAGTGACAAGTTCACAGACCGACCTACAGTGAATTTATCCGACATGCTTATGCTCTGCCAGAAGCTTGGGGAAGTGGAGATGCAGACAACAAGTTGCCCCTTCAAGAGGAAGGAGCAGCACATTGACTGTAATCACACCTTTAGAGGTCACGTTATCAGATACTCAACACAGACAATGCAGGATTTTCTAAAGTGACCCCATTCTATTATGCTCTACAGAAAAGGGGCTAAGAGGTGTTGATTTTCATGAAAACATAATCGAGAGAATGCAGACTGAACAGGATGACAGGACAACATATTTCTCTAAAATATATATTTGTAGCATTTAGAAAAATTGTGTTTGGTTCATACAACTCTGAATACATCTAGACAGACTTTAAAGAAAAAAACTCATGTTAACAGAGCTGCAGAGCCTTTTTGATTTTGTGATATGTTTGTTGGATATAGGTCAGACTGGTTTGCATGAATGTAATTCATGTCATGTCTTGAAGTGACAATCTCACAGAGCTGAAACTCTCTAAATTGATTAGCCTACCGAGTCCGACAGACAATTAATCAGCAACTATTTTGATAATCGAGTAAACTAAATCTCTTTGGGTTTTGACATCACCTTAAATTCTAGGGGGGAAAAAATTTATTATTTTCTGGCATTTTATAGACTAAACAATTCATTATTTAATCAATTAATCAGTTAATAATCCACAGATTCATCGATAATGAAAATGATTGTTAGTTGCATCTCTGATCTCACACATCCAGACCTGCACCTTATCAAACTCACTAAGGGAGATCTGAACAATTTGAGTGCAAAATTTGGTTAGAAAATTGGTGGAGAGACAGTGGTGTGGCATTATCCTTGAAACCAGTAGAGTACACTGGACAGAACTTATTTCTACTCTAACAGAAAACCAAACAGAGGAGCTGTTTCTGAAGGTGGCCGTTTCCAAATTCACAGCTAATCGATGCTGCCTCGGGTTTCAAAGATGCCTTTTATCTCCATTTTGTTGACACGATTTTTGCTAGACATCTGTAAGATCGACGAAACAGAGGTCTGTCTGGGCGAGATTATTAAAGCTGCAGCTTCACTGATAAATTATTAAGCAGCTCTTGGCTGTGGTCGCTCTTGGCAACCTCAAGGTACACACTTAAGACCTTCTCAAAACCCTCTCTAACTCTTTACCTCTTTCATATTTTAATCAACATTTGTAGCTCAGAGGGCACGGCTGTGTGCCAGTCACACAAACTAATTTGAGACCCCTTACCTCATGACAGGCATACTAGCTGAGTGTTGTAATGAGCGTATGCTATCCGACAGCATTATGGAGAAGAAAGGGTACATTAGTGGTCATCTTAGCATAGTACATGTAGTTTTACACAGAAAGAACAAGAGAACAAAAGAGAAAGACAGGCACACATATAAAAGCACAACATACAGTACAAACCCTCATTTATTCTACTATATGTTTAATGAGTGAGTATTCTAAGTGCATAAATCCTATAAATCCTGCTTTATCCCATTAAGATCGATTGTGTATTAACACAGTGGGTGTGTGCTAATCCTGTGTATAAAGGGGGAATATCCAACACACACACAAAACGACCACAAAGCATGTATACACACACACATACACACTCCCTTTGACCCCTGTCAGGTCGCTCTTCACTACCCCACCCCCCAAACCAGCTCTGTGCTGAGGCTCATCTGTGGGGCTGCATTTCTCAGCACACTGGTGCTTTGAGGGGCCTAATAATCTTGTTTGCAGCTCAGTAATCCAGAGAGAGGAAGGATGACGGGGGAGAAGACAGATTAGGATCTGGGTGGATGAGCCATTTCTCAAATGGAGCAATCTATTGTTGGTTTTTTAAACGCTGTTTAACCAGGAAATATTAACAGCAATGTATTGTTAGATATTAGAGTAGATGCCTTTGGCAGTTTGAAAGCAGAATTTGAAGGCAGCAAATCAATCCATTAGATCTATGGCTACCATAATATATCCCTTTAATGAATAAGGAGAAGATAATTCTAATGCAATGAGAATGGGCACCAAGTGGGCATAAGTGGTAAAATTGGTTATTAATGGAGGTATCTAACGTCATCATATCGGACAGTAAATAGAAACAAGGACACACAACTGTGTACACAAACACATGTTATTACCACTACATTTATACATAGATATGAGTCTGGTTGCAGTTTAGTCAGTAGAATTTGATCAATAACATGCATTTAAAAAAAATGTAAAAACAAAAAGAAGTAGACGGTAGTAAAGAAAGTCAGGAGATGTACAGACCCCAGCAGCCAAATATTCAATCACATTTGACAGGGCAGCTAAGGAAAAGTCACTATCTGCTAGGAAGATTTAATAGTGCTTTAATATATGTTAGACATTTTTGGCAGTCTTACCCAAACATATGTGTGTACATGTACATTAAAGGAATAGTTCAACATTTCCTGAAACATGCTTGTTCGCTTTCTTGCCTCGAGTTAGATGGGAATATCAATACCACTCTCATATCTGTCTGTTAAATATAAAGCAGGAGCCAGGAGACAGTTAAAGCTCACTAATTAACACATTAACGTTTTTTCTTGGCTAATACTGACAGAACTCTGCTCCTCCCTGTGGAGGCGTGGCTGACAGGAAGACATCACAGAGAGGGATACTGTGGCTTCTCAAAGATTCGGTGCTTCACAAAATATCATTCGCGTTTAAAGTTACTGGATATGCCGTACCGCTGATGTCTCCTGTCTGACTCACCTGACATCCTCAAGCTTCCGGCTGATGGCTGTGCCCACATTGGAGAACGCTGCTGTGGCCTTCAGACTGGCCTGAGACAGTGTTTCAGATGTCCTCCTATAGCTGAAAGAGAGACGGGGAGACAGAGAGAGAGCGAGGGATGATTTGAAAAGCCTCATTTTAAAAAGCCTGAAAGCATCCGAATACTGCTCATTTCCTGTAACATAAAACTCCTCAAACAGTTTCACACAGGCAGCTTGTCAAGAGCACGGAGACCTTTTTCCTCATTGTTCAGAGCAGAAAGAACCTTCTCTCCACAGTGCTGACAGTTAACCATGTTTTCAGGACATTAAAACACAGAAAAATGATTCAACATTATCAGAAAAGCAGAGAATCGGCACAGAACCATGATGCATATGTTGGAAAAATGGTGGATAATAAAGCTGTTGGTTATGAGGTTTCTACAAAAGGTATCTGACAAAGATGTGTAATTGCCTAAAATCTAGAGGCAAAAGCTTGATAGGCGAGGTGTCCTGATGAGAAACTATGTAACAAGTCTCAGGTCCAACGTCAGCACACTGTGGTGGGGGAGAACTTACGCGGTGGAGGTGGTGACCTCCTGCCAGGTTTTGGTGATGTTCTGTTTCAGCTCATTGAGTGGCGTGATGCCCAGCTTCCTCTTAATGTCCGCCAACTGCTTCTCTTTGGCTGCCAGCACCTGGGACAGAGTCAGGATCTCATCCTCAACCTGCGCGCACACACACACACACACACACACACACACACACACACTTGGAGTGGTTTCAAAGGTTTTGGGGTTTTAAATGTACACGTGATATTGTTAACCTTGTCTTAACTAATCGTTTAAGTCATTTTTTAAGCAAAAATGCCAATCATTCTCTGGTTCCAGCTTCTCCAATGTGTCGAGATTCTGCTTTGCTCTGTTTTTCATTTTAAAGCGAATATCTTTGGATTTTGGACTGTTGGTCGGACAAAACAAGACATTTGAGCTTGGACCCTGGGAAATTGGGACTTTTATAGACCAAACAATTAATCAAATAATTAAGAAAATAATTGGTAGATTAACTGATAATGAAAATAATCATTATCCCACTGCCTATACTTAAAGTAAAGGGAAGCTGCCACGGAGCTCTCAGAATAAGGCGGATGAGAATGAGTAATGTCAACCGCTAATGAATCACAACAAAGACGATGCTCCATTTTATGTTTCCCGGCAATACAATCATGGCGAAAGAGCTGCTGGAAATCTTGGCTGTCATGGGAATTACAAATTGGCAAGTAATCCAACAACATGAAGCAAGGTTGGATGTGGTTATAGTAGTATAGTGAGCATGGCCTGGCCTCAAAGCATACATTACACCTGTACAAGGTAACGCAGACTCATAAACAGCAATCAAAGTGGTGTATACATGTTGTAGCCTGCTTTTAAAACTCTAACCCATCTCCACTATTTGCAAGATCGTGTCCAACACCTGATCTTGACTCCCTGAACTGCGACCTCTTTAATCCCTGATCCCCCTCCTGACCTTGACCAACTCTTCTTGCAGCTCCTGCCGCTCCTCCTCAGTCATGGTGGGGGGAGGGGAAGAGGGACCGACAGATGTCACTGCATCTTCTCCCATCTCTGGGACTGAGTCTGAGTCCGGATGCTGCTGGGAACCTGGAAGGTAAAATAAAAAAAAATGTTAGATACATCCACACCTCTCACTTGTCAAGTCAGAGTCCACTTTGAGGCTGTAGAATCTTTGTATAGTCTTGTCTTTTTTTTTTTTTTAAAAGACATGTTCACATGTTTGCTGTGTGACAGCGAGCAGGTGCTATGCGAGGGGAAGCTGTTGTTGGTTGTCAAACCCAAGCTGTCAGGCTGTTCCTCTGGAGGATGAGAAGAGAGGAAGCTGGTAGTACATGAATTTGAAAGATATCAGAGAGTAGGACAATTAAGGATGCTAAATATGCTGTTTGATGGCAGGTGGTAGCCTAGAGGGAGCAGCTTTTTTTGATCCAAAACACAAGTTTTCATTCCTGTTTCATACTGTACAGTTGCACCGAACACCTTCACCTCCCTCTGACATCTTACTTTCACAACACACACATATACAGCATAGAGTGTACACACTTGTCTTTGATGTTGCTGACTCTGACAGAGCTGTGCCCAGTAGGAGCAGCAGTGCATCAATAATACAAAGAACTTTCTAGATGGAGACATCCTGGGCTCAGACAGCGTGAGAGAACACAAGAGCGAAGGGGTTGTTAGGATCCGTCAGTCAAAAGGACAACAGCGGGTGAGGATGTTCTGGACCACAACTGAGCTGGAATATGTGTCTCTGAGGTCAGTTTTGTTTTTATCTGGCCTTTCCTGGTATTTCAAGGATTCAGAGTGACACGACACACATACACACAAAAGGAACTGCTAGAGCAGTAAATGCTTTTGGACTATACTGTGCCATTACCTCAGCAAGGGGGTAGGCAGAACTAATGCATAAACTGAGAAAAGGCCCAAATAGACCTGAGAGTAGATTTCATGAAAACACTGACCAACTAGCATCATGGTACTAGCAAAATGTGGGTTGACCTGGTAGGCCCCTTGTAAATACAGTAGGAAGCTAAATAACATTGTTTAAGTGGCTAATTACTCATAGAATGAACAAGACCATGTTGTTCTGCATTTGTCTGGTTGGTGTTGTTGGTGGTGGTTTATCATCTCATTCAGAAAACATAATTGCAGGCAAATGTTGATGTAGTTTAATAGATTTATTCTGATATTTGGGGTATTTGTCATATTAATCTCCTTAAAGGAAAAATTTGACATTTAAAAAAAATATGCTTATTCGCTTTCTTGATGAGAAGATTGGTACGACGCTCATATCAGTCCTTAAAATATGAAGCTAATGCCAGCAGCTGATTAGCTTAGTTTAGCTTAGCATAAAGACTGGAAACAGCAACAAAATCTGCCTACCAGCACCTCTAAACCTCAGTAAATTATATCTAATTTCTTCTGTTGGTACAAATAAATTAATTAAAATAAACGTGAGGTTGCCAGGCAACCAGCGGAGACTCTATGAAAAGTCACTGTGCCCCGGCAAGAAATAGTCACTGATGTATAATGTGGTCAGAAGTGTGCTCCTTCCATCCTATGATCCGTGACACTTAAACATTTTTCACTCAACAAACCCCATATCCTCTCCTCCCACCTCATTCCTAACACTTGGCACCCTTCCTCTTTTTCATGTCACACCCCAACACTCCCAATACTTTAAAAACATTTTAATGGAGACAGAAGGTTTGTCGAGGACAGAGATACCAAAACCACAAGAACCTAGCAATATATACTCCCATGAGACTACAGCTGCTCATGAAATAACAATTTTCAGCCTTCCACTCACATAGTGTTAACATAATCTCAGGACTGGGCGCTGCCATAACTTGTTCTTGGATACGTCTCAAGTAAAATGTGAAGACATGCACGAGTTCCAACTAAGAACTAGTAAATCATTTTACAGAGGAAATAGAGGCGGGCATAACAGAAATTAGGTGAGAAGAAATCGGTGGAAATTTTCTTTTCAGCCTACAGCCCTGAAACCACCCCCACTTTGAAGCTTTGCACTTCATCTGCCCTCAAGCTCTTTCTCCCTCATATCTCTCTCGTCTTGTATTTGCCCTCTCCTCCCATTACTGGTGATACAGCAGTCCCATTCACACAGTCATGCTTACAGGGACAGAATTGTGTAATGGACACTTCCCCTTCTAACGGCTGTGCTTCAGTCACTAATAGGACAAATCCCCCTTGTTATTAAATAGAACTTTTTTTCCCCTTTATTTTGATAACCTACATTATGCTGCTCAGTTTCATATTGGCTTCAAACACAGAGTTTTGTAAGATTACAGTGAAAGTCCAGCACCTCGTCAGTGTGAGAAGAACCCGTTCTGTAGGCTTACACCTCGCCAGAGTTATCCGCTATGTGAAATTTTGTTAATACACTCCCGCAGGCAGCAATGTGAGATCTGTATGTGTGGAGGTAGCTATGCAGCGAATGTATGCCATGGAGGTGTCTTTCTATCAGTAGGTGCCACGAGCAAGAGAGAGAAAAAGCAGACACAAAGAGAGAGAGAGAAAGAGAGAAGTTTGTATGTGGGTGTTGGCAGAAGTTTGGCTTGCTACATCAAACTGCATACCCACCCACGTCACTGCCCTGCCTATCTGCTTTAGCTCATTTCCTTAGACTAACATGTTCTGCCCATGACCAGCAAACTTTCTATAGCTGTCAAATCCATAAGAGCTAATTAGAAAAGCAAGGCTATAAAGCTTAAGCATGCCTGAAAAGAGCAGCATTTTAATACACTCGCCAAACTGCCAGCACATAATTATCCATTATTTTGTAGATAACGAGTCAAAAGCAAAGCTGTGCAGTTGTTTAGGTCCATTGAACTAATCATTTGATAACTGCATTATAGTTACTACTTTGTTCTTTTGATATCTATAAGAAGCGCAAAGAAAAGTGGAATTGATAGATTACTTTCTTTAGTCTGGAAGCTGATTTAAGTTTTGTAAGCATAATGCAATTTTACTGTTAAAATAAAATGAGACTGAAATAGTTAAGACCCAATAACTGTGTTATATGTGTAAAAACACAAAATATAGACATATGCATGATCTGGTCTCCTACATTACACCTCCACACACCATAACAAAACAACAAAAGCTTTTTCTTTTCCTGATGCAGTGTGGTAAAGACACTTTAAAGAAAGTCACACTAGATTTGTTATGAAGACGTTCCTGGCTCTCTCCTATCCAAACTCAGCTGATGATGAAATGATCCCTGATTCGCTGGACTAGGTTTTCCATAAGCTTAAGAATATAAAATCAAATTGTGTGTGAGGCAATGGAACAAGGGTTAAGACATAAACACGTAGTGGTGACATACTGTACAATATAATCCTGAGTTATTCAATATGAGTGTGATGGAAATAGCATGGAATGGCAGATTCACTGCGAATGTGGCTGAAATGGACACAAAGAGTTTCAGGGAACTAAATAATATTAAAGTATTACACCACACATATTATGTCGTCTCTAATTCTTACAAAAAACATGACACATTGAAAGACAGTACAACATCATTTTTTAATGGGAACTTTTCTAAACATGGACCCCAAAAAATACCAACATCTTCCTGGCATGAAATAATCATAATTTCTAACTTTGAGAAAGCACACACACACACACACAGCAAGGTGCAGACCAGTCAAACATCACACAACTCTAGCCTACTTTTGAAAAACGATTAAGAAACACATTTGGTGAATAAAGCACGGTGTACTGGAGAAGAGTTCCTAACCATAGCAACATTAATTGAATCTCATTTAGAAAGTATGATGATTTTCTAAAAACTAGAAGTCTGAAAACTAAATGAAAGTGAACTGAAAATTGGCAAAAGCTGCTGTCACACACAGCTTTGTGTTCCCCCAAATTCTTCCCGTCCAATGAACCAAACCCATGTTTTGTCTCTCTGTCTCCCACACCCACACCCACACACACACACACACCCCTCACCTCCTCCGCCTGGCCTCTCCCTTTCCTCCTTGTGATTACCTCTGGTTTTGACAGCTGGCGAGCTGGGCGGTGTGTCGCTGTAGGCCGGGGAGAGGTAGAGGTAGCTGGTGTTGACTCCTTGCTCAAAGTCAAATGGAGAGTGGTATTCCTCCAGGGGATCCATGTTTACAGCTTGTAGTGTGTTGTTGGTCAGAGTGACTACCACCTCCCTACCACCACCACTACCTAAGCAAAAACAGCCAAGTGCTGATTGTCTGCATGTGATCCAGGCGCGTGCTGGCTCTGTGACTCCTTGTGTACAGCGTCCTGGATTCTGGTGGTGTGTGTGACAGAGAGAGACACAATATCCAAGTGTGTGTGTGTATGTACGTGGGAGGAGGTTCTGGATTGGTTTTCAGGTAGTCAGAAGGTCGGAGTGAGAGTACGGTGAAGCCGGTTTTTCCTTCTCCATTTCTGCAGCAGGCTTAGGCGTTGTGAACCCTCTGCTCCTTTGCTGTTAATAAGTTACCTGTCCCTTCAAGCAGCTGTTTGAGCAGGCACACACACACACTCCCCACTGTAATCCCAAAGGTCATTTCTCAGTCCATCCTTCAAACCTCCATTTGTGCAATCAGTGCTGTTTTCAGATGCTGGCCCCAGAGCAGGTGCTAAAGCTATATTGCGTGACACTCCAGTTTCAATACTGTCAGGTCTCTCTGTCAATTCCCTCCCTCCCTCACTTTCCGTCATCAAGCCCGTCATCCAAGGAGGAAATAAAAGAGGTCCCATTTGTGTGGGCTGGTCATGTGATGCATGTATATGTGTGTGTGTGTGTGTGTGTGTGTGTGTGTGTGTGTGTGTGTGGGCATTAGATGAAAAGCATAATCTGCAGTGTCCCAGATTACGGCGAAGTGCTAATCCAGGGTGGCCAGTCCAGCTTGGAGCAGCAGTAATGCTAGTCAGCTAGAGTGGAGGGGAGAGGATGCCAGAGGCTACACTTGATATTGTGTGTGTACTTGAAGGAAAGTGCTCCATGTGTGGTAAAGAGAGCATGTACATGTACACGTGCCACTGTGTGCGTTTGTGTGTTCATACTAGGGCCACAAATGATGATTATTTTCATTATCAATTAGATTATTTTCTCAATGAATCGACTGGTACATAAAATGTCATTAAAAAACAACAACACAATCTTTAAAAGCCGAAGCTGATATATTCAAACTGTCAAACACATAAAACAAAAATCCTGTTCCTGAAAGTAGTCTTTATGTCATGTCACACTAAAGTGCATAAAGGAGACATATGAGGCAGGAATTCAAGCTGCACAAAGAGAGGAAATGTGCAAGAATAGTTAATGTCTCATTTCATTCAAAGTAAACACAATTAAAATTCAAATGTAAAGCTAAGATTATTCTGTGAAATGTTCACAACCTTTAAAACTAACTCAGATTAACCATGTTCTGTACACTGAGGTTCCATCCACCATTCCTCTGTGGTTAAGGGCCAGACGAGCATGTTTGTGTGACATTCTCCAGGAAATACTTTGCATTGAGAATGAAGGACGGGGGCGCAATCCTGGAAGTATTGAAGCACTGAGGGGCAAATTCCACAATCGACTATGTCAAAGTGAAGAGAATGGCTTTCAACTTAAGCTGAGTGTATTATAAAATATGTCAACAGTTAACTATTTTTATATACAGAATGATAGAAGCGATGATGTACAATCCAAATCACTTGGGTCATGCAAGGCTAACTAATATGACTCTGCTGTGCCCTGATCTGCAGAGTCAGGCTTCAATGCACTGTGCTTCCATTCAGCAAGGTCAGCCCAGGAAGTGGCACACATACAGTCACTCGTCGCAGACTATCAAGTATCAGCACGCACACATGCGCTAAAACAGGCCTACATCAAGGACAATGAATCCCTACCAGCATCTTCCCTCTCTTGCTCCTCAGATTTCTGGTCTTTTTATTCATTTTTGTGAGGAATAATCCAAATTGTGCATCGTTATAGCTGAAAGTCTTACATGGACATATTCAACAAAACCAAGCACACATGTACACATGCATACTAGCCTTCCAACCCTGCTCCATCCATCCATAGACCCTCTTTTCACAGTAAAAAGCCAAATCTGTTAAAGTGAGACACATCTGAGACTGCATTACTTTGAGACAAAATAATATAGTGGTATAATGGTGAGATAAATTAAATGAGTGCTGTTTACATCTGAATTAGTACTTGATTAATACTCAACATTACTTCCACTGTGCAGGCCTCCTTTCCAGTGGAGCCACTGATTCATGAGTGACACTGGATTCATGTGACGTTTGTTAAAAAAAAATTTTTTTAAAAATCACTGGTATGCTTGAAATAGATAAATTATTAAATATTATGAATTAAATTTCAATCAAAGTCACATATTTGCTTTGAAAATAATCTCTAACCAAAACTATTTCAGCATGTTCTTGGATTGGATTGTTTAAGATTTTTGATTTATGAACTGAAAAAGATAAGAGCAAGAAAAACAACCAGCAGCACCCATCCCACCCAGACTGTAACCAGGAACAAACAGCCATTTTCAAGTGGTTAATGAAGCACGGCATGAGATCCATTACTTTACTATTCATGGCATACCCTGTCACATGATTATCCTTAAACAAGAATCATGAGACATGGATGACTGGGGATACAGCGAGAGTGGCCACAAAGTTCCCATGACATGAGCATCATGGGAAAACAGTAAGAAGAGCAAAGAGTGGCTACATGTACTGTACAGTATATGGGCAACTGAATGAATTTCAAAACCAATCTCTTTACTGTATAGAGAGTGCCATGTCTTCAGCTCACTACTATATCTTAATAATCTCAATCATCTCACAAAATGTGCTTCTATCTAATCTAGGCTCCCTGTGGCAGTATTGTAGTCAAGCATCTAGATAACTGTTTAAAGAAATAGTTTGACATTTTGGGGAATGTGCTTATTGGTTTTATTGCTGAGAGTTATATGAGAAGATTAATATCATTCTCATGTCTGTAAGTTAGCTTAGCATAAAGACTGGAAACAGGTGGAAACAGCTAGCCTAGCCCTGCCCAGACGTAATAAAATCCACCTACCAGCACCTATAAAGAGGAAATTAAAAGGTAGATTTCACCCAATTGTGTCTTCAAAATATTTCCCTTAAAAGCAACTGAGTTGAGGGGGAAATAGCAAATATGAGAACAGAAGCACTGGAAATCTGTAGTTATGTGCGACAGACAACAATAGAGGGTTGTCTCTCTGGAATCAGTAGTTAGGCCTACAGCAGTATTTGGCACAATTATCAATATGTAGTGCATCTCTGAAAAAAAGGAACTAAATCGCACATAAAATCTTAGGTGAAGTTATTTAGGATTGAAAATGTATACACCCACTATATGCTCCATTTGACAGTGAGGCCCAAAGTTTCTCTCTATAGTGTCACGTTGGAAGATACAGAGTCTAATGCCAGAGCTGCCACACAGGTGAGACCTCTTCTTGGCCAAATCTCATGGCTTAATGAAAAACTCTCCATAAAGAAGAAGTAAATGACAAAGAATGAAATGGCCATTGCTTCATTTGAGTTCACAATTTCTACACTTTTTGTTTTCCAAAGTTTTGTAACAAAGACTATCAACATCTGCGTTTTAGTGCAAATCATTTACACAATCATGGCATGTAGTATTGTCACTTATATTTGAGTAATCTTTCCCTGAAGTTGTCTTCCATTACTCTCTCTCAATGCTGCAGTAAGCTGAGCACAGTGCAGAAGCTTTAACGGGCTATATTCAGCCCATTATATAGAACATAGGAAACAGTCTAACCACATACCCACCTTTCATTCACATAACTATCAGCTCAAAGATCAAAGTTTTAAATAGACAGGGGATTTTCCCTTTAATCTTTGAGATGAAATGTGCAAATATGCTGACACCAGTGAACCTGCAGATTTTTCTGTTTAGGTTAGGAGTTAAGAGTTTTGGGTGGTGTGTTTTATTTCAACAATGGCTCACACCAAACCCTTCAAGAGCTTTTTTTTTTTTTAAAAACGACTTATGACAGCGATGTATTTTGAGGTAAACTTCAAGCAAACATCTGGTTCCACCTACATGGAACATTTACACAAGAGAAAGACAGTTGCTGAGTTGTATTTGACCTACAATGCTCACACGATTTAAGACGAAGTATTATTACTAATCATGACATGTTGCTATCCTTAGCAATAATAAATTAATTTACATAAATATGCTTTTGCTAGCTTCACTATAAGACAATTTTTTGGAAAACTTAACATGCTCTGGGGTCACCAAATATTCAGTCATGCAAAAATGCAAAAGCACTTTTTATGACGGTTAAATCAGACCTTAAACCTGGGCTGGATGATAAATCAGTTTTTTCCATTTATTATTTTGTCCGTATTGTAACAAAACTCTCATATCACGGTATTGTGGATCACAAGTCTCATCTCTTAGTGAAGGACTTTTCTACTCTTCGTGAAATTTGTCACAACATGATCTTAAAACAGTTGAAAACATGTGGACATATTTTTTTAAAGTATGATTTTGTTCTAGCAAAACACATTTCATTTTCTGTGACAGATTTCCTCTTACTGCTCACACAGCTGAAAGCGTCCAGTTGTGCCCCATTGAAATCTAATAAGGCAAAAATGTTGGCCACTGCTCATGTCATGATCAATCTCATTAGGCACTGAGTTGAAAAACAGGATAAACTGGTAAGCCTGATTGTCTCATTTTTGAACATCTGATTTGAGTCAAGACCATACGCTTCTACCAAGGACGCAGAAACAGGCTACATCCACATACACACAACAGTCAACAATGTATGGATCATGCATGACTTTCTTGTCAAGCTACAAAATCATCTGGAGTGATATATTCTGGAGTATTTAAGGGAATTAAAGGGGAATTGCAAAAACACTCGTGAGACTATGGTATCAGCCTGGATGAACCTACTCAGAAAGAAAGATGAATTTTTAAATTAACCACAATTTCCACAATATATCACATGGCCAAACTGTGTGCTAGTCCCCAAAGACAACCTCAAATGTCAGACACTGTACTAAAAAGCGAGAACTACTACAGCAAAGAATTCCCACCCATGCAAAAAAAAAGGCCCCACGTGATATAAAGTCACTACTGGAAACTCCATTCAACTGCAGGGAAAAGCAAGCACAAAGAAAGAGAAGTCTGCTATCAAAAAGGTGGGTCATCTACGTACACACAATTAGAGGAGAGCAGACTCAACTCCCCTGACAGCTCCTTTGAGAAGCACCAGTCAGAACACTCACTATGCACACTGGCCTCCCTCCTGCTAACCTAGCTCCTTTTCATCCTGTTATTTGTAATGTTTCACCTGAAATACTGACAAAAGATTGAGGAAGAACACCTAAACACTAAGTGGAATAAAGAGAAAAAAGATGTAAAAAGGGGAGATCTGTAATGATATGCTTCTTTGTGCCTTTTTCGTCTCAAACACTGGTGGCTGCAATCCAACAGGTGACAGTGACAAGGGAAAAGGATGCAGCTCCAGATGGTGCCAGGTTACAGCTACCATAGACACCTGCATAAAAGTGTGACAATAAAATGGACTTCACTGTCTGTTGCCATGACAGTGTTACTATAAAAAAAGAGAACTCATCAGTTCCTGTGATGATATAAAAAAGGGATACAATGACAAATAGGATGAAAATTGACTTCTGCAGGCAGAAGAAGCAAACAAACAGACAACCATTCAGCAGTACCACTAAGCAGTATGGCCTTAACACAAGTCTGACATTTGCTGATTTACTACCTGTATTTTCAAGACCATATGGGGCAAATTATTGAACTACAAAAAGATAATAAAGATATTTTGCTGCCAGAACTGCTGGTGCATCAGTTGCACACACACAGTGAAAAATGATGTAATGTAGTAAGGGAAAACCTTAGAAGTATATGCACAGCACAGGAAACCTACACTACCAAAGAGGAACCATGATCACAAGACAAGCAGCCCCAAACCAACAGTGACAAAGAGACAATTTGCTTAAAAATAAAATACCATCAGGATGGAGCACCTCTCAACCAAAAGAAACAAAACCAAACATTATGAGCTCTTCCAGCTTAGCATTTACTCCAGGGCGACTGTATTGCAAAGTATTTCTGTTATTGTGTCCACCCCCAGCACATAGGCCTACAGAGAGACTAACATAGAGCATGAATAATCAACCATTAACAGGTTGACATCTGTCAATATACAAAATATGCTGTGCCTTCCCCTTTTATAATATTTTTCACATTGAGGCCAATGATGGGGGGGGGGTTATGTTTTTGCTCAGGGTAAATGAGGTCAGGGCTGTGCCTTGTTTACCTGGCATCCCCTTTAGGTGAACAAATAAACCTCACCTGCTTCTTTCCACAACAACTACTAAGGTCTTGTGCAAATAAAATGAGTGGTTTTAATCAACTAAGAAACTGAGTCTTACATACAAGCTTTTTTTGTTGCAGATGTCTAATCTTTTGTTATTTTGCTGCAGAAACACATACACTTGCCTGAGAAGCAGCTGTCACATTATAGATAAGTACACAAACCTGGGGGGAGGGGGTGACAAGCAAGTGGTGTGGAGGTATGAGAGGACAGATGAAACGGAAATAGGAACGGAAATATGTGTAGGAGAGGAAAGGAAGCAGGTAGAATGCATTCACAGCATACCTATGGTTCATACACTCACCTCCTCTGTTTATACTGAAATGCTTGGCAGTCCCACAGGCGTGCTCAGGCCTGTTTGACCTCACTAACAAGCACCACAGCCTGTGGGGGGCTGTGCTACTTTCAAACTAAACGTCTGCACTCGTTGTTCTGTTTAAAAAGGACCAGAAATGTAGACAAGTCTGACTTGACACGAGCAGGCAGGCTATAGTTGGGACATTTAGAGAACATGTGATAAGCTGTCAAACGGGTGTAACTTACTTGTACAGGTTCCCAGTTACAGAACATGGAGTTGTCACCAAATCTAAGAACCATGCCAATACCCACTCCTCAAAGTTTAATTTGATCAGTTCTACGCCAAATGTACCGTTCAGTGCCTGTCAAACTTTTAGCCCAATTATTTATTTATTTATTGTTACTTAAAATGGATTTGACAACTTCCTCGTTTATGTTTTTACTGAAGTACCTCAACGGCTGGTTACATGTTGGAACAAATCCTGGGTGATATTCCACTTACGTGATTTCTGCTAAACGTGGACACCCTATTGATGCATCCCGAAACATTTTCTTCCAAAAGTCTCAACGCCGTGATCTCTGTCACAAAAATGCACTTTATTTGAGTTTAAAAGTAGCATATGTTCTCAGTGGAGTAATTAACCGTGCAAAGTGAACTAGTTTACTCACTTTCATGTGGCACAAAAGTAGTTTTCGTAGTAGTAACATTTTCGGTAACAGCATAGTCTTTGAGATACATTTCAGCAAAACAATTACCTTTCTCTGCATCCTCCATTGTACGTCTGGGCGTTGTTTCTGGTCGTTTTATGTCCAGAGTCTGCAGGTTGCTCACTTGGCGGCAGCAGATCTTCCTGCTCTCTCTCTCCTGTTGTCAAGCAGCTCGTGCGGGGTGGGGTTCGCTGTGACGTCAGCACGCAGCAGTGTAAACAGAGGCGAGCACGTGGATCAAGTTTTACACCATCAACAACGCACAGCTGCGTGACAACGACACGTCGTTAATTGTTTTTTTTTTTTACTGTACAACACAAACCTAAACATGCATATCTGTCATATCGCAGTTATAAATAGTGATATATGGAATGGTAGTGACATACTTCACACTTCATCCAAGTTCTACACATGTAAATAAAACATAAGTTAAGTGATAAAGAGATATTCGAAAATAACAGAAATCCTTGTTAAGATACAGTCTCCGTTAACACATCATACATAGAACAGTCAATCACATACAAACCTGCTGCTTCTGATCCCAAGGAGAGGCAGGGACAGAGCAGCACTGTGCACACATTTGTCTTCTTAAATTAAAATCCATGCATCAATCATGTAAACCTAAGACTAAATAAAAACCATCATATTTTCTAAGAAGAAAAAACTGGTATGCCACATAAGTAAATAAAGTATTAACCTGTTGTAATTGTATACAGAAGACACAGTATCAATGGAAAGAATGTTTGGAATGCAGCTTTTATATGCCAACAAAATGTTTCAGTTATTTTTTGAGTTGATATTATTGGAAACATTTCTGTTAATATCCCATTTCCATGCTTGCTACCCAAATCTGTTTCTATTTATTATTTTTGTTTTGGCAGTTGCCAATAACATACCTATGGATTGAAGTAAAACTAGTGGCTATGTAGTCAGTCCATAATATTTATGTTTTGAAAAAAATATTTCTAAATGAAAATATTAGAACTTGAAGGCAATATCTTATCATACTGCACTGGACTGTCAGGTTTTATTCCTGCACTTATGGTGAAAAAAATAATACTAGTAGGAATGTAGTCAATGATTTATTACCTAGCTGAAGGCATAACAGTGGCAGAAACTCAATCACTGATACCAGCAAGGCTTACACATTTATTTCATACCTGAGAGAATAGTTTGACATACACTGTCCTAGTCACTGCAGGGAAATTACATTTGTAAAATTCATTCCAGTGGTTACGTCGAGTTGAGAACCTACTTGTATTAGCTGGAACAATAAATAGATATACTAATCATACACGGCATGCCTTATTACCCCCATTGGAATTTAACCATTACAGTGGGATATAAAACCCCCACCTTATTGTAATCAAAACCTGGGTTAAATCCTACTCTTGTTCACACACTATGTGCAAAGCCCTTAATTGGACAGGAGTGAAACTATACACCCAACTATGTCAAGCATCACACACACACACACACACACACACACACACACACACACACACACACNGGAGAGAGAGAGAGAGAGAGAGAGAGAGAGAGAGAGAGAGAGAGAGAGAGAGTTCACATGAAAGAGTGCCACCTGCTGGACCTAATCTTGATGACAGGGAACAGAAACAGACTTGAGACACATGTTGATATGTTAGAATACTTTACTCTAGGCTATAACATCTCACTGCAGGATGCCAATTTCACATCCAAATTACACATCACGTGACTTTAATAAAGACACGTTTTTTTAATCATTTTATAATTGTGTATATTCATTTTTTATTTAACACATATAACCTAGGGAAAAAAATAGAAGCAGGAAATATACTGTAAACTATACCATGGTGACATACACTCTATATTGTGCTCATGTGGTTTGGACACAGAAAAAGGTTGTATTATTGTAATATAT
>LKNJ01001062.1:33008-106512 GCA_002120245.1 Maccullochella peelii | reverse complement strand
CTCTCTCTCTCACACAGTACAAGAACTATGGAGGAGGCTTCATTAGCCTGTTACAACACGTTTATACTGCTCAAGTTACACAGCATGCAAACCTTGTTTCACTGTCAAGAAGAAGCTTCCACACTGATGCAGGGAACCGCAGCATTAGAGCTAATGCTTGCTACAACATTACAAAGACCACAGCTGAAAAATAAAGAAGCAAAATATTGTATATAAAACACTGCGGGATGGTGGACATAACCACACAACCACACACACCTGGAGAGCCAGATCAAACGTGCCTGATAGTATTCAGGTACATTGTCTCTAACCTCTAATGTCTGTAATTCTACTGTAATTTCCACCTGGAAATCACTTTGTGAAAAAGGTAGCATGTATTTTAGAGTGGAGGAGAAGCTGTGCTGGGGTAAGATTAGGCTTATTGTGATGAGGAGCCCTTTGATGTGGAGGAAAACACTGCCCTGTGTTTAGACTGGTTGGAGATGGAGTACTACGGCAGTCCCAGCAGGCTTATCACCCAAGTGTGTGTGCGTGTGTATTACTATTTCATTTTAGAACGTAGAGACCTATTCACCCTATGGCAGTAAGTTTCAATGAATAGCTGCATATAATTAGGCTTAATTATTGCCTGCTAGCACACACACTAATGGACCTGCACTAATACTCCTGCAAACGCCCACACACATCAGATCATCTCCTCTGTTTCTAAAGACTGAACTACATGTCACCTTGGACTAGTGGGTCAGGCACCTTCTGTATGTTGGCTTAAGCTCACATGATTCATGGTTTAAACACCATATAAACTGAGCAGAAACCCCCCCCCTGTACAATGCCAGTCCAATAGAGAAGCCCTGCAATACTTACTACCTTTGTCAAACTTATTATTACAGATAAAACAGTTAGTTGATTCATTGATTAGTTGAGCGACAAAAAAAATTAATTGGCAGCTACTTTGAGAATTGACTAACCAAACATTTGTTAGTTGCAGCTTCTCAAATGTGAGAATTTGATGTTTTTCTTTTTGAATTGAATATAAATAATATGTAATATTAATAATATGCCTTGTCTAATGTTAGATGTCTGTAGTTTGGTGCTATATTGGACTGCAAATACTGCATTATATTGATGTTTTTATAATGTGTCCTCCAATTTAAGTAAATGACACAAAAATGCTACCACATTACATATGGGTTTCTATTTGTAACTCAGTATGTATTCACACAGTCATTAATGTAGCAAAGACAAGATTTGACTTGATTCCATGTCACATACTGAATGTGGCTCCCAGCTGAACACAGCAGTACAGTACCTTTCAATAAAACCAAGAGATGTCATGTAACCTCAAGGCTATAACAAATATGTGACTACACACTTACTCTTTGGCACAGCTTGGCTCAAGTCATACTGAATGACATGAATGCACAGTGTGGGATCATTTATGTGACACACACATCCTACTGGAAGGTTAAAGACAGCCAGGGACAGGAGGAAAAAGGGTAAGTGTTGCAGAAAAGAGGGGCTGATTGAAGATGACAAGGAGCTTGACACTGAGAACCAGCTGGAAAAACGGAGGGGGGCTGGGCCAAACTGGAGGAGGCTTTAGGGAGAATTTAGAGACTGAAGGGGGGATGAGGAAAGAAAAGAGAGAGGAGGGAAAAAAAAAGGATAAGGAATAAAGGAGGATATGATTAAAAGGTAATGATTTCCTCTTCCTTCCTCACTAGACACACGGACACATGCTGACACAGACACACACACAAATATCGCTGATCCTAAAGCGCCTGGGCGTCTCTCAGTCTCCATCCATCAACTGCTCCAATCACACTGTCGCATCGCTTTTAATTAAGTACTGCCAACGAATTAGGAGACTGAACGAACCCTCCATTACCACTTTGCCAATACATAACCCCCTCATCACATATGCACACACACACGGCCCAAAATCCCCCTCCGTCCCCCAGGCTCTCTATGGCTGGTGAGCAGACAGACAGTGTGAATAATAAGACATTAGATGCTGCGCTGCCTAACTCAGGGGGCCCTGCAGCTGTGCACTGATTTGGGGAGCAGACAAGCGGGAGGCCATAATTAACAGTCACAAATAAACACTGATACTGTACGCACACACATCAAAGGAACACATACACACGCGCGCGCGATGCTTGCATCAGCTCTCACAAAGAGACAGATGCAGATCAACTCAAGAGCAAATACTAAAGCAGAGTACTCAGATGAGGGATCAAGCCATTGCTCACACACACATTCAGACACACACATGAACATGTGAACTGGTCACCTGTGTGTGCGCGTGGTTTTGTATGTCTACCTTTGTGAGGACCAATTTGAGTTTTAGACCTAGAAGGACATTTTGGAAAAGTGGGGACATTTTGGCCAGTCCTCACTTCAGTTTAGGGTAAGGTTTGGGGTTATACATGTTAGTTATGACGGTTAATGTTAGGATAACAGGCCCGGGATGCATTGTGTCAATGAGTGTCCTCACAAATATCTAAATATGTGTGTGTGCCTCTGTACATATGGCTCAATGAAACCACCCTGACCAATGACAACGAAGAGCGCCGCTGGTGCAGGAAACAATAGGCCTAATCTGTAATACTGTTCATCATCAGATATACAGCCTCTTTTTAGTGAGTGTAATGTCTTTCGTGCATTAATGTTTGTTTTACTATTTCAACCTGCTTGAGAGAGTCCAGAAATGCAAAAACTGCAATTTAAAAATGATTATTCATTGTCAAAGTCCTTTCATGTTGCCTATGTGTTAGTGTGTGTCTCTTCAGTGTATGTGTGTGATTTGTGGAGCAAGACATCTGTGTGACAGGCGTGACCAGTGTGGGAGCCTCAGAGTAAAGACTCATGAAACAAGAATCTGTTCACAGCCAACAAGCACAATTCTGCCTCCAGCTACACTGTGATGGGCTAACTACTGTATTTTACATGTTTAGCTTACCAGTGCCAACCTTACTGCACTCCCTGCCGGATCACTTATTTGACAGCATGCCTATAAATCAGCTCTGCTGGTGGTGACAGCTTCAACATCTCTCTTGAGCTGCAGAGAACATTAGGCCAACACATCCGCGCTGAGGGTGTAGAGTTGCAGTGATCAGCACAAAATGCAAGACTAGTGCCTAACTAGCTGCTAATGAATAGCTTAGGCTAAAACTGGAGCTCCCTCCAACTTGTCCTCATTTAAAACCTGCTTCTTGCGTGTCAGTTCAGTTCTCACAGAAAATGAATGAAATCTACAGCGGTTATTACTTGAGCTGGAAGCAGCCTTCACACAACGATCGACCCACACTGTTCAGTGACATGATTAGGCTGAAACCAGATGTGTACTAGGTTGTTATGTTCCATATTGTGAGCAGTTTTGAAGAGTAAGAAATCAAGTCAACCAAAGTCCCTCCATTCAGGGCCTCACAGCTCTATTCTCAAACCCAACAATCTAATTTGTCTCAATTCAAAAAGAGTCCAAATCACAGAATGGCCTACCTTGATGGGAAATCTTGTGTCATTGTCCAGATGCCATTCAACGTGCTCAGCCAAACATGCTGCATACAGTCTGACTGTTTTACATTCCTCAGGAGACATGTTAAATAACCAGAGCAGGAAACTAATATCATCACAGACCAAGGCTCTGATTAATATAGTGGTGAAAATTACACTTGTGTGCTAAATGTAGCAGTTGTTGTTATAAAATGCGTGTGATATGCAAATATGGGCCAAAAGCCTGCCAGATCATCCTTACTTCCTTTTTGTCCTCCATATAAAACCATACAGACAACAATTGTAACAACAATTAGCCTAAAAAAATAACTTAAACCTACTGCCCTACTGAAGAACTAATGCAACTGGCTATGGCTACTACCTACTTGGCGGTCCAGCATGTACCTTTGTGAAGAGAAACCCTGAATCCCTGCCATTTGAGATATGAGTGAAATGGTGTCCCATCTGATGCTCCCAGCTCTGTGGGATCTGCACACTTCTCTGTACGGTGGAGAGATTTATTGTCTTCTTCTTTGCATGGTTATTACCATATGAATGACCATGTTTTCACCGGCCTGACACAGGCTTAGCCATTAAGCTCCTTGCATATACACACACACACATAAACACCTTTGCTATAGCCGGGTGTCTTTGCATGAACACACAAAACAGCTAAACATCTACACATGGGCACCGTGGCAATCCAATAAAAGGGTGCACACACAGCCTGCATCTCTAATACCACTAAGTGTATCTATCGCTCCCAACTGTGTGTTTGTGTGTGTGTTTGTGTATCCATATCTTTATGTCAGGGGCCACGGCTAACTAGCTCTGCTCCAAGTCTAACAAGCCATACGGCAAAGTCTTTTGTTCCTTGCCTGTGATTCATGACTGGGTGTTGGAGGGGAGCCCAGGATCACTGTGTGATTAGATGAAAGCATTTGTGTGTGTGTGTGCATGCCTGTATACCCTTTTCAACACAAAACATACCATAGGCGCATTATTTCTTGTCATCACAGCTAATGTGAAATTGTATGTTTCCAAATATACACAGCTCTTTACAGAGTGCACAGCGGGGCTATCCAGGTGAGAGAGGATAAACACAGCATCAGTGCAAGTCCACAGAACACGCATGTGGACACACAATGTAGAACAAATATGCTCAAACACAGCTATGTAGCTAACCCCTGCAATGTAGTCTGCAATGTGTGCTCCAAGAGCCAAATTGAATGGTAACAGTACTGTTGGCAAACAGTAGTGTTATCAGGTAGGCTCTCTCAAAAAATGTCACATTTTCTGGAAAGGCAGGCTTGCTTTTATTCTTCTTATCTAATTACAAAACTGAATTTGAGAAGCTGGCTAACAGTACAAATCTCAAATGTATTTAAACTACAGTGACATAAAACAGAAAGAAAAGCAGGAAATCCTCACATTCAACAAATCAATTCAGCACTACTGCATGTACAAGGTGTGTACTCAATGTTATGGATTACATTTAGACAGCAAGTTTAAGTTGTCTCGCTGTTGTTTGTTCACATGCATAGATGCAGTAATTCACAAACAGTACGACAGGCTGATCTCACCAGGCTCTGGACAGGAAGACCACAAGCCTCACCTCCTCTCAAACACCATCTGTTCCTCTCTTTCCATTTCCCTTCCTCTCTGCATCACAAACCCACCCTTCCAACACCCGTAAATATAGAGTCAACTAAGTTACCACGCAACCATGGGTTTCTATGACTACATGCAAAGTGGTGTCATATGTGAATCAAACCAAAACATCAACCTTGTTCCTTGTTTCCTACAAACCTTTCCAGACCTGGGAATTTACATGACATATAAGTATATCAAGAGTATACAAATTTAAAGCTACCATCACAAAGAGCTTAACAAATTACATTTTGTTTGCTTGTTCTTTCTCTTCCCTGTTTACTTTTCCTCCTCTTCCTCCTTACACCTCTCACCACTTCCCCTCCCTTCTTTCTGCCCTTGTCCTCCTCCTTATGGCCCTGCTTAATTCTTCACATCATTCACCATGAATGCAGTTATGACCCTCCCCCGCAGATCATATGCCAATGTAGAAAGTTGCCAGAAAGAAATACAGGCATAAAGTTGAAGTGCTAATAAAGTAAAATTGGCAGGGAAATTAAAATATAAATAGCTGCCGCTATCCTCGAGAACCAAGCTACAGAACCCTTAAAACTTTTGTCACTACATATGCTCCCATAGGGAGATGTGTCTGTGTGTATGCAAGCATATACACTTACATGCATTCTAGCTTATGTATGTGATTGCTCATCTATAATTCAGTAGTGCAGCACTTTCACTTTCACCGCCACACAACCGGCTGAACTGTGCTCCTCTGGCTGCACCCAAGCAATTAAATGGAGCAGTAATAGCGCTCTCATGGCCGAACTTAAGCCTTTTAAATTTTAACACCACAGCTCAACACTGCCCCAGCCCCTGTTAAGAAGACCAGGGCTGGCTGGAACATCTGGTTGCCCTCAGACAAGATATTTATTACTGGAGGAAAAGAACAAAAATTGTTGTACAAATATAGGCTAATGAAGTATTTAGTAACAACAGTAGATATGCAGGTTTTTGTAGTCTTTTTTGTAACAATTTGACATTGCACTGCTTTGCACACATCCTTGTTCAGACATGGTTTACTAATTTTTTGGATTATCACTTGGACTACCAAGGAAGGAAAGTGTGTGCGTCTGAGAAAGAGCTCATTAAAGTCAGTCTCATCTGAGATCTACCCCCTCGCCACGCACATACAGGGAGCAGTACATTAACGAGAGCAGAGGTAGCATGAGGAGCACGTGCAGAGTTCCTGTTCTAATGAGTCCATTAGTCAGTGGAACAGCAACCACAACTGCTACCACACATACACACACACACACAAATATATGTGTGCACATTTTAAGCACACACTTTTAAACATATTAATGTTTTACATAGTTACAAAATAAGGCGTCCTTTGCCCCTGAGCTACAATCAGACCCACATCAACATGACACATTCATTTTGCTGTGATAAACTGATACTCCACACAACTGGATAACAGTGGGAATAGCACTCTTGTCAAACAGGCTTATCGTGTTACACAATAGCATCTCGCCCAACCCCACCAGAGCGCATGCTGACAGTAAAATAGAGGTGGGCTTTAGTCTAATCTGTCCAACAGAGGGTGCTAGAGCGACACGTAGCCCGAAGGCTCCCACACCATCACTTCTCTGACCGCCTCCTTTCGTCCTTCATCTCATCTAGTCTAGTCTCCTCCGCCCTCTTCCTCCTATCGGTCTCTTCACACAAACTCACATTTACAGGACTATTTATAGATCCATCTGGATAGAGTTTCTTGTTTGTGTTTGTCTTTATGTGTTAAATGTCTCAAATTTGTCAGCCTGAGCTACCGAGTTGTTATACCAAAATTTTAAGTCTGTCCATTCACTTTTTATTTCATGAAAAGAAAAGTATAATTTTTCAATTACTGGAGTATAACACCCCATTACACCACTATTTCAGACTATTAACAGCATAATTCCACTATGGCCTGGGGCGGCTCTGGGCTCTGTAACGAGTGTGTGAGACATACTCTATCTAAGCACCAGCAGCTTGCAGACAGAGCCTGAATCTCTCATATACAGATTGACAGATAGAACTACAGCGAGGAGGTAGACTCTGGCTTCAGAATGTGTGTGTATGTGTGAGAAATGGCAGCACTTAGCCGGGGCTCATCTGTCACAATGGTTGGTAGTGTGTCTGTTTTCTAATGAGTGTGCTCTTAATGAGGCTGAGCTCTGTGTGATCAGCTCTCTTCAACAAAGGCCAAGTTATAAAAAAGCAATCACTTTACTACAGCAGCACAAGCAAAGAGCTACTCTTACAGATAGTATCAAGCTCTTGACCCATGCCAGGCAAGCAGTACCCATCATCTTTCCATAAGGGTTTTTATATATATATATATATATATTTATTTAGATATAGTCTATTAATCTGTGGGTAATCTGCTGCAGGCAGAGAGCAGATACCTCTGTTAAAGCTGCACAAGGCTCTCATTACTATGATAATAGAACATGTAAATAATGTTTAATCTGTAGCTCCTTTTTCATTCAAGGTACTGAGAAAAATGCAATGTTGAGAAATGATGAAACAAATTCCAGGATCTGCTCAGATTAGTTTGTAATCATTTGTTTCTTGGATCATGGCCTGTTTTTTTCACCAAGTTTTATTATCTGTTAACTAACTTTGTTTTAACATCCTCCTAACTGACAGAGGTAATAAATGTTACAGTATTGGGAATATGCCAATATTCTATGATTGTTATTGCTGCATTGTTTATTCAGATTGCTGACTAAATGCATGAAGTATACTCCATATATTGTTGTTTTGACAATGGCAGTATGAGCCCAGCATTGATTGTAACACTAATGCCTTTGAACCCAGGAGCAGCTACTGATCTCAAAGGCAGTTAAGTACTTTGCTAGAAATGAGCCATGTGCCTTTATGCACAAGTGCTGAGAATGCAGATGTGGGCCATTGCAGAGAGAATGGGGGGTGGGGGGTGGGGCAGGGGCATTGCAGAGAGTGGATGTGTGGGAATGCTGCTGCTGAATATTTTTGTGCGCTTGCTATATGTGTGTTTTCTGGTCATGTAGCATTATGTCTGCTGATTGTATGGTCTTAGCAGAGCAGAGTGCAGGGTGCAGCCCTGACCTGACAGGAGCAGGGGCCCTATCACTGGTGAGTGATCAACAACCCAACCCACTGCAGACAACTGGACAAAAGGTACTAACTTCAATGTATTAGTATGCAACTATTTGGAAAGAATACAGACATCAGATAAACTAGTTTACATGCGGCTCTCTATTTTCAGCTTTACTTTGAAGGAACTGAATTCAAAAGAGCACATTGTATAAGCAGGCTATTTTAACTTCAAACATCTCTTACGCTCGTGTGAAGCATGACAGAGTAGCAGAGCAGAACATTTGATAATAGAGACATGCCATTGCAAAGACCCATGGTTAAGCCTGCTATACAATCCCAACTGAAGGGAGATATTATGTGGTACAGCGCCTATTAAATTAGATGCCATACAGTGCCTCTCAGTGCTGCCTGTCTTGTTTATATTTTGTGCTTTGACAACTGGCTTTATGGCGCTTCCTGGAAGATAGGAAGTTCCTCTAAAAATAGTTAGATAGATGGAAACTGAGAAACAGAAAAAAGAAATGTTAGTCATTCTAGATTATAGCCTTGTTGTTGGTTCTCAGACAGAGCTTTCCTTCATCCTCGTGCAGCCTAACAATGCCTAGCATACATTTCACCACCATTTGTCTATACATTCCACCAAG
This sequence comes from Maccullochella peelii, assembly GCA_002120245.1. Lineage (NCBI taxonomy): Eukaryota > Metazoa > Chordata > Actinopteri > Centrarchiformes > Percichthyidae > Maccullochella > Maccullochella peelii. The sequence continues at coordinate 97,660 of LKNJ01001062.1, read as the reverse complement.
TATGACATAATTCCTTATATGGGTCGTTACTTTTTCCACACACTCTTTCACCAGATAAGGTGCAGTGTGTTTCCATGCTGCTCTGGATCCTCCCCTGAGGGTACCTGGCTTGCCATGAAACCCGCCTGCCTGCCCGCCCGCCTGGGTGAATGACTGCTACGAGAAGGGGAGACATGCCTTTGATGTCTTTGGGCTAGTGGGATTCACTCAAAGAGAGAGATGAAGAGGGTGAGGAAAAAAAGGAGGGAAGGAGCAGGAAAGGGAAGAGGTGCTGAGAGATAGAGGACGACAAAGAGAGCAGAAAAGGGGAAAGATATTGATTGAACAATGGAGAGAAGAGAGAGAATACAAATAAAGGAAGAGAGGGATTGAGTAGGTAGACAGGAAAAGGGGAAGGGGGGTGTGTACTTTGAAGTTATGAGCAGAGCAAAGACCTGCCTCCCTAGAGTGACGCCAGGGGAGGGTTGGAGCCTGCAATCGTAAAAGAGTGGATGGTTGGAGGAAAGGGAAAGGTGATGAATCATGATGGGCTGGATAAGAGCTATAGTCAGTCTCCCTATTTCTGTTTGTCTCTGTGCCGCATGTTTTACCTGTCAAATGACACAAACAGGGGAGCAGGGGCAGAGCTTGAAGCACTGTTGCAAAAACCTGGACAGCTTTCTTCTCTGATGTCTTTACTGCCATTCAGTGACTGCTTTCTCTTTGCTGTTTTTTCTTCACAAAGACCTTGGCAGCATGTGAGTCTCTCTGTCTGACTCCGCCAGGCCGCAGTGGTGATTTAAAGCAAGGCTTCCAGCATCTGCAACACTAGTCCAGAGCGCCCTGCTGTCCAAGATTGTCTGTCCCAAGCAAAGGTCGCCATGGTGACAGCAGCAGTGCTCTCCAGGGTCGTCTGACATGGGGAGTGAATGTACCGAAAAAGATTTGATTGTTCAACTTTCACTGAAAGAAAAACGCTGTAAATGTACTCCACTGTGCATCCCTGCAACTCCAAAACAAACAAATTTGTCCTGAAAAGGAAAGAAAACTAGCCCTCAACTCTTGAGAAACATGAGAAATTTGACAATAGGAGAAATAGGATGTGCTTTATGCTTTTAGAAAAGGACATGAAGAGAAAATAAACGGACGCAGGTCGAGCCATGACAGATAGGGTGTTGGAAAATGACAGACATGAGAAGGGTAACCGGGAAAGAAAGGGCAGTTTATATGATGGAGAGACCACTTTATCTTTCCTTCACACTCCGTGGCCTCCCTTACAGTTGCCAGGCACTTCCTGTTCCATTGTGTAGAATGCTGGCTGTACGCACAGGAAGTGGGCTCTTTGTTTCCTCTCTCTTTCCTGTTGGTGTTCGAGCACAGTGAAGAGAGAAGAATGTGTGTGGATCTGGGAGGGAGGGACAACACACGCTGTGTTTGCAAGTAACCAGGAGGAGCTCCTAGTGGGGACTTTGCGCTTGGAAACATACACACACACACACACACACACACACACACACACACAGCAGTAGAGTGTAGGGCTGTACTTCAAACATAAAGAGAACATGACACCAACAAACAGGAGGAGGCTTGATTCAGTAGATGCACAGATGTATGGAGTCATAGGAGTGCCATAAAAAAGAATAAATCTATGAAAGCATAAGACAATAAATGTGGAAATATAAAGAGAAATAAATAAAAGAATAAAAATGAATGTGAATATATAAAGACAAATAAAATATAAATTATCCCTTTATTTTTCCTTATTTTTTTTCCTCTTGCTTTTTTCCCCCCCCTTATTGCCTTTCCTTTTCCCCTTTTGCTTTTGCTTTTACCTTATTGCTTTTGCTATTCCTTGAAGGGCCAAGCTGACAACCAACTGGCTTTGGGCAGGCCTTCTTGCCCAAGCTGAGTAATCAATTCATGCACACATGAATCCTGCTTTGGCGGGAGCTTTTTAGCCCGGACAACAGGAAGTAGACGCGATGCAAAGGCTGGTTGTCAACCGCCGTAAAAAGAAGAAGAAGACGCGACGCGGATTTGCGCATGCACAGTATAAATGTGGTAGCAGTTTGAATCGGGGAAGGAAGAAAAGGATTTGCTTCCTAATGTGTGCGCCGGTGTTCCGGCCATTATCTGGTCATCTGTATGTAGAGGTCTATTTCTAATTAGCTGAGACCTTTTTTTCCTACATGCCATAATCTGCAATAGTGGAAACGGATGTCATGTCTGTCATTGTCTGTATTAGTCAGTGCAGACATTTGCCCAAGACATCTTCCACCATCCTCAAAACATAGTCCAGTTCGAAATGTAAAGGAAAAATAAAGGAATATTTTATATCTTTATATATCCACATTTATTTATTCTTTTATTTATTTCTCTTCATATTTCCACATTTATTGTCTTATTCTTTAACAGATTTATTCTTTTTTATGGCACTCCTATGACTCCATACAGATGGGGTGATACCAGATACTTAACATACAGACATTTAATGCAGGCACACAGGCAGTCACATGCCAAACATTATATGTATGTGTGACACCTGATCCTTGCTGATTAATTGATCAGTTTCATGACCCATCGGGGAAGAGAATAAATCATCAATGGCAGGCTCTCAGCTACAACATATGTCATGTCAGCCAACTCTATTTACCACTCTTTATTGATTCACGCCTACACAATAGCCTCTGGAAATGTGGAGCTCTTTTTGGCTTGAGATATCCCATCCATCCTCCACTTAATCTACCCTGCATGGCTGATAGCCAACAAAAGAGGGAATTTCTCACACACTATGATGCTCAGCTCAAAGAAGGAACCTACTTCTCTCTTCACTGAGGGTAAACAAGGTTACCAGTAGAACCTGTTAATAAGGCATAGATATCACTCAATAGTCTGTCACATACGTTGTAGTGTTTTCAAATTTCCTTCTCACATCACATTTAAAGGATGTTTTAGATGGAAAGTACTCAACTCAGCTCTGAGTCTGGAATCTACTGTGTAGTTTTTGAAGAATCTGTTCAATTTCTGTGTAATTTCACACTTTTACACATCATTTGAACTGTTCAGAATCACTGCCACTGCACTGGCCTGTGAATTTGTCGATTTGAAAATCTGTCAACAATCAGCAAAGTGAGAAATTGTTACACCAAAATATGTCACACCTTTATTTACAACAGGGCTGCAATTTTCACAATTAATCGTTTAGTCTATAAAATGTCAAATAAATTGTGAAAAATGCTCATCAAAATTTCTCAGAGCTTGCTTCTTTTGTCCAACCAACAGTCCAAAACCCAAAGACTTTTCATTCACTGTCATAAATGACAAAGAAAAGCAGCAAATCCTCACATTTAAGAAGCTGGAACCAGCAAATGTATAGTAATAGTTTCTTTCATTTTCTTTCGATCGACTAATCAATAAATCGTTCTAATCGCTCTAATTTACAATATGATTTATTTGCTGTATTATCTTATTTTACTGTTCCATTAATTCTAGTGGTGCTGTGTCTTGTATTCTCCCACATGCTGTTCTTCACCACTGCAATGACCCACTTTCATTTTAATTTTTAGAGATACAGTATGCTTTGCACTCAACTGCATGGAGTGCACTTTAGAAGTCTGTACCAGTTTTGGTTTTAGTTTTGCAGCAATAAATCATATTCAAATTTGCATTGACTTTTTATGACATAATTTCTACAGTCCCTTCTTTAATAAACAAAAGAAGAGCATAGAGAGAGAGAGGGAGAGCGAGAAAGGTCAACATGCTGCCACCAACACCCAGAAAAACTAGTTTCACTGGACAGACAGGTCAGAGGAGAAAGAAACAGAAAGCTGAGGACAGCGAAGGAAAGGAGCAGGAAGGCGGGCGCGAGAGCAGCTGTCAGATAGATTGATTTAAGGAGAGCAGAGTAACGACAGACCGGCATTGTCCAATCAGACCCTTGTTTCGCAAGGCTGGCAGAGCGGGGCAAGAGTGTGCATTTGTCTGCGTGGTAAATTCTCTGAGGGAAGAAATAAACGAGAAAAGAGGAGGTAAGAGGCAGTGAGAGGAAACCTGCAGTGTTGTGTTGTGCTGTCAGACGTCACTGTGAGTTTGAGGATCTGTCACATCTCCGAGCAGCAATAAGAATAATGGAGGACGCAGAGGGAGAAGCAAGACGTTTTAAATTCAATGAAGTTTTAGACCAGAGGGTACTTCTCTGTCCATTTCCTCTATCATGCTAACATACTGATTTTTACCAGGTATCATTTTTACCATGTTCACCTTCTTATTTTAGCATGTTAGCATGCTAACATTTGCTATATAGCGCACACCTGAGGCTGATGGGAATGTCAAACAAAGCAAAACAAAGAAAATGTAATTTAAAATTTGACATGCTGGGGCTAGAGGAAGTGAAGGGATCAACAAAGTTATTACAATTTATCCTGAGGGGGACAAGAATGTCTGAACCAGATTTTATGGCAATCCATTCAATAGTTGTTGAGATATTTCATTCTGAACCACAGATGTCAACCTCCTGGTGGCACTAGAGGAACAGTCAGGTGATCACCAAAGTCAAAATGACTCATCCTCTGGGGAACATGAAGGTCTGTACACAATTTCAAGGAAAGCCATCCAATAGTTGTTGAGATGTTTCCATCTGGACCAAAGTGGTGGACCAACCGACTGACAGACTGACATTCACATCCCTAAAGCCATGCTAAAGCTAGCAAGGCTAATAATATATAATCACAATATTCAGCAAGTAAAAGCTGTATTGTTGTTGTTTCTGAGATATGATTTTATTGAACAGGGATCCTCGTCTTATTTTCACATTCAAACTCAATCTTTCAAGGCATTTTTTCCTTAATCAAACCAATCAAGCTTGAAACTCAGACCCATGTCACATTTAAATGACACGTGCCTCAGCCTACAGAGCTATCCTGATGCCAAAAGGGTTAATGACAGTTGAGAGGACCGCCACCCATCCCGCAAGCCCTTGTGTCTACCTCCACCCCAAAACCTGATGGTGTGACACACAGCCTGTACCGTTATGTCCTCCCTCAAAGCAAATAGTTTGACAGCTAAATAAAAAAGATGATCCACCCCTCCACTGAACGGCTTTGTTGTAGTCACCTCTAATCTCCATTGTGTCCACTTGAGCGGTAATGTGTGTACTCACGTGAAGTGTTGCACACATGTTGGCCTAGACTGGTGTGTCTACGTGTGTGTTACTGTCCAGATTAAACACTGATCTGGAGGCGAGATGGATGACCCTCTGCATGTTTGTCTGTCTTTACGTGTGTGTGTGTGTGTGTGTGTTTAGGTCAGTGTGCGTGCCTGTATTGTGGCCTGAGGCACACACTAGGATGATGAGGATCTGTAGATTAGACTATAGAGGAGACAGCTGGGCCCCTTCTTGGCCATCTCAGCCGCTCATGGAAGTTTAATGGAGTGTGATAATAACGGCAACTAATCTGAGGGGGTGATGAGAGGTCAAGAGACCCTGATTGACTCGGGTTCAACGCAAGACGAGAAGAAAGGGAGAGAGCATGTGTGTGCGCAACCTGAAAAACACCACACATAAAGGAAAGATGAATAGGATAATGGCAAGTGCTTTTGTACAAACAATAGCACACCAGGAGATGAAATTGATCTGTAACTGAATCAGATTAAATTAGCAACTGACTTGCTAACTCCTGCAGCAGCACACACAAAAAAGTGACCATGAAAAAAAAGAGGCAGATAAGGGACAGATAAGGGATAGAGACAGAGTGGTGTTTGTACAGTATCTGTCTGCTCTTTGATGATATGGGAGTCTTTTCCCACAGGGGAAATCCCCTCTGACAGGATTGACGTGGAAAACAAACAACTGTATTACCTTTCCTCCGTCCCTCTCCCTGTGAGTTAATTTTAACCCCCCATTACCCCCTTTCCTTCTGTCTTTCATTGTCTGTCTCTCTCCCTTCCTCTTGTCATATGACCTCTGTGTCTAAATGTCAGGAAACAGCAAAGATATCTAAACACAAATTTGAGTTGCTTTTTTGTCCTTTTAGACTGTTTTTGCCTGTTTAGTTTACTTTTACCTTACTGGATATTACAACAATTAGTCAATTAATCAAATATTTGATCAACAGAACATTCTGACAAACTTGAAAATCTATTAATCATTTAAGTTATACCAAAACCTATTCTGGTAAGCCACTTAATTTTCTCCATTTCAAACAGTTCATAGTTTTAAATTGAATACATTTGAGGGTTGTTGTTTTTTTAATTCTTTAAACATTGCTTTCAGCTCTGGTAATTTGTAATGGGTACTGGTCATTATTTATTACATTTATTCAGATTACATTCAGATGACACAATCATTTGATGAATTTGAAAAAGTAACCAATAGATTAATCAGTAGTGAAAGTACTAATTAGATGGGCCTATGAGATTTGAGCTCACACAATGTCCTTAAACTAGGGCTTTACAGATAACCCTGAAATGATTGATCCTGTTTCATTTACTTGGCATTCATCTGGCATAATTGTTTACATCTCCACTATTTTCAACTCCAGCAGACATTCTAAATGTAAGCCTTCTAAACTTGTCGATATATTTTGCTATAATTGTTAACTGTAGAAAGTAAAATCAGAGCACACAAGTTTAAACTGTGTAGCCGTTGTTGGAAATCTATAGTCTCAGTGAATGGACGGTGCAGGGAGTGGGAGTTAATCAGCCGTTGCTAAAAAGAGGAAATCCTCCCTTTTCCCAGCTGCCACCTGTCACTCCACCTGACACCTGCCCCACTGGCTATGTCTCACACACACACACACACACACACACACACACACAGACAGCAGAGAATGCCTTCACAAAAGTCTTCCCATATGGCAACGTGCATGCTTGCATACTAAACACATGGTGGGAAACAGAAACAAACCGGTTAATACACATGTACGCACAGGTAAACCCACATGCCTGTTTGCACATGCTATTTACCAGGCGACACCTTAACATAACAGGCAGACAAAGAAGCCAAATGTGAGATGAACACAACAAAGGAACATCGACACTGATGGTTTAGGGACTGCAGGACCACACACACTGTGCACAGACACACAAGCAGCAGTAATTATACAAATCCTGATGTACTGAATCATTCATTCCAAAAAAGAAACCCTCTTTTTACCTAAAAACAGCTTTTGTGTGAGTTGCCTCATCTGAGGCAACATTTTAATTCACTACAGATGGGAGCTAATGCTTACAGATGAGGAAATAGGACAAGATCAGGACAAATAGCAAAATATAGCCAATTTAATTAAATCTTAGAGAATATTACAAATATCTGTCCATCACATCAATGGTTAATAAATAGTTCATGTCTTATATCGGTCTTAAAGCACAGTTTTTTTTAACTGACAACAGAAAGTAAACCACTCATTTTTCTCTTACACATCCTCAACTCTTTTAACTAAGAGGACAATCCCCCTTTTACCCCCTGGCCACATCTGCACAGAACTCAACACTAATGGCAGACCGCATTAACACACATATCCGTTCTCTCTCTCTCTCAAAAAAAAAAAAAGAGGAAAACACACACACACACACACACACACACACACACACACACATATAAGAGGCCCTAATCCTTTGTTTTGCGCTTGGACTCCCTTCCAAAACACATCCTGAACTGATCCTAATGTAGGCATATGACTCACAAACCATTTCCCTTTTTCTACAAGCACACATACATCTGTGTGTCTGTGTTTTTGTGTATTTATATACAGTGCTTGAGTGCGTGCTGCGTGTCATTGTTTTTTTTTTACAAACCCCCACCTTGCAGCCATCCATTGACTCCAGAGATCAAGGTGGGTTGTGTTTGTTTTTGTGACCTGTGAACCCGGCCGTGTGTTTGTCGTGGAGTCCCCATATCTCCACTCCTAGTGGAAGGTGAAACCAGCTAAGTGAGTTTACAGCCATCTGCTGCCGAATCAATGCTCACTCCCCGACGTGGCCTTCAACAGACACACCATCATTGTTTTATGTGCCGGTGGGCAAGATAAAGAAATACAATACATGCAGACATGCTTTGCTCCAGAGCTATACAAACACATGCAGCTACATGCTTGCATTAATGTACTGACACATGAGCACACACAGATTAATTGTTCTGCTCTATCACCACATGTGCTCAATAAATACCATAACACAGACATGAGTCTGTGAGACATGACACAGCCACACTGTAAAGACAAGTTTGACATACAATAGCTTAATCCTAACTCCTAATCCAGCCAGATTCTCTTCTTGATTATTTCATCTGTCTGTCTATACTAAACTCCAACTGTCCGGGTTGTTTAATAAGGTGTGGTATTATAGTGGAAAACGGACCTACATTTCCCACAAAGATCCCTATTGAATGATAACTACTTAACAGTAAATCTGGGCCTACATCATTAGCACAACTCCACAGCAGTCTATAAACACAAATGCTGACTCAGGTCATGAAGGTGTGCTATGTGCTGGTCAAATAAAACTCCAGAAATTAGATAGAGGAGGAGGCACTACAATAAATCATCAGCTAAACGTCTCCCTGAGGCAGCCTGAGCTCTTTGGATCTTTTCCTTATAAGGACCAATGGACTGGTAATGCGGCGATACAGTCGGTCTGCTGTAGGTACAGAAAAACTGTAGTGCCTTTCATCGAGTACAACGGGAAGTTTGATTTGAATAGGAAGAGAGCAGGGAGGAACAGGAGGCAGGAAGAATGGGGGTGGGGAAGTTTAAGGGGGCGGAATGAAAAGAGACAGAGGAGAAGTAAGTGTGGACACAAAAAATATATAAGGTTGACAGACAGGTGATGGAAGGTGGGAGATGAGAGAAGAGAGAATGACATAAAGAATGAGCTACACTAGATAAACACACGCTGACAGGAGCAAGTGCGTGCGTGCATGTGTGTGTTTGAAGGCCTCCAATAGGAAACAAGGGACACAAGTCATGGCCAGTCTACCACTCAGACAACACACACTAAGAGCCGGCCCCCCCATTAAAAACACACAGATATACAGACAAAAGACGGGTGAAAAAGACACTTGGCTGCACGTGCATACCAGACACACACAAAACAAAGTAACTGCCACTGACAACACTCTTGTTTACATCACAAAACACAGACGGTGCTGCTTTCAGAGTCAAATCGCCTGCATGATCAGAAAACTGCACATGCAACCATTTATTCAACTCTCAGTACATGAGTATTGAGCTCATGTTCAAAGTGCATTCTTGACCTTGACAACAGCAATTGAGAAAACAATCTTACCAAAAGGTCAATTTTGTTGCTGTTCTGGAGCATTTGATCATATCACATGATCTTCATCAGCAGATGGAGGGTTTTTTTTATTGCTGTTTGCAGGGTACCGAATGAACTTTGAAACACAGATTTTAAACTGACACGGATAAGAGGCCCTTCAAGTGCTGAGAAAATAATGTCAATTTGAACAACTATACTTCATGACAAATGGGAAAACTCCATCTAAAGATCATGTGAAAGCTCCAGAAAAGCAACTAAATGCATCTTGTGGGTGAGATTGTTTTCTCAAATGATCATTGTGGCTGTTCAAGGTCAGCTGCAGCCCACAAAATCCTTTGTTTCATTAGATCTCTATCAAACACAAGTTACCCATTAAAAAAAAAAAAAAAAAAAAAACTATTCGACTTGGTGCTGCACTTTATGCTGTCAAGTCCTTTGTTTTTTAAGGTCAAGTTGCTAACTAAGTGCTGCTTAGTGGGAAAGTTGTTAACCTGTGTAAGCATATAACATTGTCTACATTTGCACATAAGGTGCTCTGCTGTTTTATGCTGGCCTTGTAAACTGGATTTCCCTCTGGATGAATGAACACGCACAAATCATTACCTGTAGGCAACAAATAATTCACTGTGACCATGTATGGTGAGAAAGGTCCCACACAAAAAAAAGTTTTTTTAAAAAGCACTACATCATTGGATAGTTTTGCAACTCAGTCATCTGGTTGCCATACCATTTGGTGCTATGCTGCAAGGCAAGATGCTAGCTGAGATCAGAGATATGCTAGATGACATCAGGGTAAAGGCAGGCTGGAGATCTGCCATATATAACTTCACACAATAGAGGAAGAACACTGGGTTTTATTTCTTGTCTTTCTCCCTGTTTCCCTCTGTGTCCTTTCTTTCTCTCAGTCTGTCTTCTAGTATTTCTTCAAATTTAGGGTGTCCTGAAGGGAGTTTTGTAGCTTTGTCTCATCTTTCAGAAGTCCAACCTCCATCCCAACCTCCTCGAGCTAGAAGTGAGAAAATGGAAACGGTCTTTTGTTTGGGCTAGGCTATATGACTCATGAAAAAACTATGGGAAAGATATAAGGGAAGACTGTATAAGACTGGGAAGAGGTAAAAATACAATTACTGTAGTCCTCTCTCACTCTCTCAAGTGGATGATACAGTAATACAGTTTTACGCTCTTGATCCAAATGAAACCACTGTTCCATTAATCTCTGCCACCAGAATTCAATAACATTAATCCTGAGCAGCTTCTCTCCCTCTTTCTGTTTCAGCCTCATGCACACACACTCATACACCAAGCACTACACAACTGATGTCATGAAGGCAGGCTGCCTGCCAGGTGTGACCTCATTGACCTTCAGTTAATTTGGTGGCGCTGCAAAGCTGCGACTGCTCATCTGTGGCTAAAGTGGCCTTTAGTTTACCGGCTATGAGGGGACTCAGACTAATGCAGCTTCCAGCTTGGAGGTAAAATTGTGTAGGCGAGGCATAAAAAGGTCAACCTCAGGCCACAGTCTCTTTGAAGCTGATGGCCCCCGACTGAGGCTAAAAAGGCCCGCAGCTCTGCATGTGTCACGTATGACCTTAGCATGTGGACAGAGCCAGTCGGCTACAAGGGTGAGTATCTGAATGCAACCTGGCCAGCTGACTCAGTTCAGTGGTAAAGAAACAAGTGTCTGCAAGTGACTAGAAGTGCATAGGGGAAAATGATTAACAAAATTAATTTCAGTTTGATTTGATGCATTGCTTTGGCATCAGGATTCAATCAATTTTTTACAGAAAAATAAGTAAAGCACCACTAAAATGCCCTTTAAATGCTACACACAATAGATTTGCTCAAGATATATTTTAAATTGAAAGTAGAGAAATAAAACTGGAACCAGAATGTTCTTTTTTCAGTCCTGCACTAGAGGCAATTAAATTATTTAAGTGTGTGTGTGTGTGTGTAGAAACACAAACGCTGTGTGCTCAGTGCGTGACCTCTTTAATATCCGACTTTCACAAAAGGCAACGGGGTCCAGCATCCAGTAGGTGGAAATACCAGCGTGACGGAGAGCCAAGGTTTGATCGCTCAGCTGATGACGGACACTTCCTCCTGCAGTCTGCCTGATAATACTGTTTACACTGGTCACCTCAGCACAACTCCTCATCCAAAAAGACTTTGCTGCACCACCAACCACCCGAACAGGCGAAAACCAAAAATGTCCTATGAAAGATTCAGTCACAGCACAGCCTGGGTTCATTTCAGTGCAATACCTCAAAGGAGATTGGCACAGAATTTCAGTGGGTTTAATAATGTGTTTTACTTACATGCCCATAAACAACAAGCACTTCAAGGAGGTGGAATTTCATTTGGGAATGAAACTGCGTGTTTTGTTTAGGCCCCCAGGACTGTTCCTTTGGTTGACTGAACACTATATGACAACCAGAAGATCATTCTTCAGCCCACAGTCCTGTGCTGTAGAAGATGATTACTCCTGCAGAACATAATTGTGAAAGAAGGTGAACCATTTGCAATACCACGAAAAAAAAAAGTATTGGAAAAAAAGTATTGGTATAAGTGCCAGTTAACACCACAAAGTCCACAAAAGCAGACTCCATTGTTTTACGGCATCATTGTACAAATCTTGATGGCATTACATATTTTATGAATGAACCTAAACCATTCATCTATGAGTTGTTGTTGTTGTTGCTGCAGTGGTGATCCCAGCCATTGGAAGGCACCAAAAGGTAACTTTCGGCCGTTTGTTTCTGTGGTCAAATTTTTACTTCATGCAGAGCTTATGACCATAGGTGAGTGTCAAAATGTACATCTGGGGGTTTGCTTAATCTATTTATCTTACCCTAACATGAATTCTTACACTTAAACTTCCACAGAAGTAGGCTTGAGGGATCCAGGGAGATCCAGTGCCAGTCAGTGGAAATCACCCTTTAATGCCTTAACCTTTCCTTGACACGTCAATGATAACAACGAAGCAACACCATCATTATAAAAGAGACATCCACACACTGACTCATCAGCTAATCAGAAGGGCCTTGCTGCATATTGAAGGAGAATGAGGACAGGGGTGCAGTGATTCTTTGGAGGATGGTGTTAACCTCACCACTCCCCTCTGCAGTGAGAGAGAGAGAGCGAGAGAGGGAGCGAGAGTGAGAGAGAGGAAGTGTGTGACTGACTGAGGCACTTGCTGACCCGTGACTGTGCTTTGCTTGCAGATGCAACACACATTCCAGTCTGCAATCACAGCACACACATCGTCCACTTTCACATTTGCCTGAGCAGGCACATATGTGTGTTCACACACACATGCATAAACTCCGAATAGCTCACCAGCAGCATGGTTGACGTAAACAGGGGAAGAAGAACAGCTTCCTACAAGAAAAATGCTTGTCTCAGCTAGGGATGCTTGGCTGCTCAGTCACACATCTCAGAGCTGGGATAAAGCCACTTCTGAAGGCCTTATCTGGAGACAGGAAGCACACAAATGGCCTCAATGGCCAGAAAATCAGAGTGAAAGTGGAGAGTTTCAGTGGTCCCCTGTGACCTGGAGGCTCATTACATTTAGCGGTTAACAAGTGCTGTGCAATGGGACAGAGCATGTCGTGCATGCATTGTGTTTTTAATTGTGCTTTAATTAGAGTGTGCAAGGTGACAGCACTGTCCATCCATCGATCCATTATCTAAACCCACTTATCCAGTCGTGGGGGACAGGAACCTAACCCAGCATGTATTGAGCGAAAAGCCAAAAGGCCATAAGTGTACACCCTGGACGGGTCAGGAAATAGGTTAGTGGAGCTGGTAAGTGCTCCCCCCCATCCCCAGTTGATCACAGCCATTGGTGATACAAGAGCAGCTGGTCAATACGAACTTTAAACTGACTTCAACTCAATGCAGTGATAAGTTTGTTTGTTTGTTTCACACATCTGCACCTGATTGTGACTGATACGACTGTTTGTCTCTACTTTGTAATAACTCAGAAGGCTTTATTTTTTTCCAGACATTGCAATGTGCTGCTCTGATTAATTACTGCGAAGGGAACTTACAGTGTGATCGATCAATCAATCCCCTGCTGAGCTGAATCAGTTACTATATGATGATTTAAACAACTCATTCACTCATTAAATATGTGGCATTTTCTGTGTGATGCAGCAATACTTCTCTTTTTTCCTGAAGCTTATTAAGAGTTTCAACTCTACAAGCTAACCACAGATATTTTAATACAATAATGATACTCAAAAGGGCAGAGTATCAGTTTAACATATTAGTCTTCTAATGTTGTTCAGATTCAAGAGAACCTGTTAGATCTTCTCATCTGAGACCACGTGCAAACTAACATTATCACCTGCTGGCTGAGGTTCAGGTAATTTAACCATCCAGCGGAGAGATTTTTTACAGCCTGATCATTTTACAGTGAGGTGATTTCGTGCTTCTCAGCATTGCTTTGAGACCATCTTTCTCATCTTCTTTCACTGGGACATGCTGAACCTGAGCCGGCAGTGAGACATTGGCAGGCCTATCCCATAGCAGACATGGCCTGAAGGCTAAACCTCTCCACCTACTGTACGTTGATACACAATGTACAGTAATTGATGAGTCTTCCAGTCTTGTGAGAAACTACTTCTGTGGGATATTACTGCTGCCTGTAGAAACCTTTTTCTGTTAGATAACAATTAAAAATGGCCCGTTCTCTCAGCTAGTTTAAGGGCTTGTGAATGAATGAACCCCATTCAAATGATTTTGCTAAAAACTGTACTCACGGTAAGCGATTCTGAGATAAGTTGCTGTTTGTTTAGTTTTTATCTGTCAGCAGTCACAGCATATGAAAATATGAATGACGGTCCTCAACCAGGAAGCCAAAAATATTATAGCCATTCAGTCGCAATTTTGGTGCAGGAGCAATATTTCAGTATGTTCAACTTGATGACACATAAACGCAGTGTCTACAGGCTACAGCACAGGCCGCAGCATAGGAGTGAGCAATATGGATAAAACCCTCTATTACGGTATATATAATTTTATATTATAATAACAATATGATATATAAAAATAAGAAAGTTTTTAAGATTAAATAACCAGACTGCAATGTATGTTTTTGGCTAATTTGGCAGTAAAATACTGTACCTGGCAAATTAAGGTACTTCATCACATTGATGCAACAATTCTATAAAAATCCAATATTGCCATAAAACAGTCCATTGATTAGCAATATTGCCCCCAACTGTCTAAAACAATCAGATGTTTCAAAATGGATAGCTATTATGTTATAAATGGTATGGCAAAATCTCAGAAGAAAGACAAATTTATATTGTCTCATGGTGAACATATCGGACAAACCTCCTGCAGTATGTTTTTGTTTTCTTATCGTGTTGAAGAGAAATTCTCTTTCTCCCTTTCCAACCTTCGCTCTGTATGTGCTTTATCTTCTGTCACTCGGCAGCTCTTATCTTCCTCCTTTCCTTTACTTGCACATATCTATGCTCCATGCTCCCTCTCACTGCCTGCCATTACTCCCTTTTCCACCATCTCCCTCATACGGTCCATCGCTTTGCTTCTCCATCCTCCAACTCCTCAATCAATATCCTCCCCACTGAAACCGCAAGCATTATTGTCAGTGGTCAAACCACCCGAGTGAGCCTCTCAGTGAGGAATCTGACAGGCAGACAGAAAGAAATGAACCCAGAAAAGATGCAGTAGATTCCAGCCAAAGGTGACCCAAGGTTAGCCTCACGCTCTTTAAACTGTGTGTGAGGGAGAGAAGAAAGAAAGGGATCGACAGCAGACAGCTCCAGAACATCTGTGTGATGCAATAACATGCGGTAATGTGCCTCAGAGAAACGCAACATGTCCTGAAGCTAAACTGTATGTAAACCTTGATTCTGACAAACATGATACTTCAAAGCCTTGGGGTGTACCTTCAGAGAAAGAACCCAGAATTAACATTTTGTAGGTGAACAATCCCACAGATGTATGCTGGATAATGATAAGTGTTACATCCTGCAAACAAACAAACAGAATAGCAGCAACCACGGAGGCTTGTTTGCTCAGCCTGAGGTCCATTCATCCACGAGGTATTCTGGCAGCTCTCACTCCTTCCCCATACATGGGGAAAACAACAGAATAATAATATGCTTGTTCTAAAATTTCTCAAAGCCATCCCAGGCCTTTTTCCAGCCCCACATTCCACATACGCCCACAATTCAAAGTCAGGCAGCCTTTGGACCAGGCAGTGGCAGGGCTGCTCACTGCTGTTCCAGGACATGTGGAAGATAAGGCAGGGAGAGTCAGCTGTGGTGATATTGTTCACAGGGCTCTGGCTCAATAACACTAGCCAGCTGATACTGTCTGCCAACTCCACTGCAGGCTAATCAGCCTCTATTAGCTAATGTGAAGAAGCCTCGCTAGGGAAATTAAAGAGTTTCAAGCATGCCCCTTGGGAATTCATTATGTGAAGCTGCATACAAACAGATCTGAGTCAAATACTTGCAATTATTCTTAGAATTAGTTTCAACCTGCTTGAGTGCAGGTCTAATGTGTATAAGTAACTTAATGAGTGCCACAAAAATGGGCTATAAGTCAAGGAAGTAACACTTTAGTATGACTGACACCCTGTGAACTGTTGTCATGCAGTAAACAACATGCAAGTGCTGAACTAAATAAGTTTAATTCAAACCTCAGGAATTTTTGGCCATTCTTGAGGATCTAGCCAATGGTTTCTTGAACAGCAGGAATGCATGAACTTCTGTAACATAATTGTTTTAAAATAAACATCTCTAAAAATGTAATTAATAAATACCAGTCCAAACAAAATATCCCGTATTTATGGAACCAGTGTTAGATTGCTATGGGTGGGGTTTCACTTGTTAGCTGATATTTCAATAACAAGTGGAGCAGATTCCAAGAGAAAAACAAACCCTTGTCCTGGCTAAGTCTTACAATAGCATTTTTCACTGAGCAAGGCATTCAGTGCTCCAGACCCTCCACCACTCCTCACAGAAAAAAAAGACAAGAATAAATGGTCAGTTCCAGAGAGAGACAGACAGGGCGGCCAGCACAGAGTCTGCTTTTGCACTTATCCTCACACACATGTAAGCCAGGGGCCAAAACCCACAGCCTAACTCAATAAACAGGCTGTGACACGAGGGAGGGGGGAAGGAGTATCTGTGTGTGTATTTATGTGCACAGACATACATGTGCAAAGCCTGCTGACGGCGAAGAACACAAAACGGAGCAGAGTAAGGGGTCTCAGATGATCGTCTAGGCAGACAGAGGCGGTAGCACATGGTCTCCAGCCAGCGGCCAATCCCTTTTGCCCTAAAGAGAAAGTGCAGATTGATGGCAGCCCTGCTGAAGCTCTGCATTAGCCTATCATTCGTCTTCTGTGACCTGCAGGGGATACAGCGGTCATCTTGATGCGGCATCAGTAACAGTGGGTCAGAGGTCAAGGCCTTGAGGACGACACTGGTGAGGCCTGTAGACAGTTCATCTCCACAACTCTTCAAGAAGACAAAAGGGTAGTGATGTGTTCGCACAAGTGACACATGCATGAAATACAATGCAGATGTTGGAATTACTCATAATGATTTTTATTAGCATAGCTGTTTGAAAATCTCTTTAGGAGAAAGTAAAAACAAAAAGATCAAATCAACAAAAGCAGTAAAACACGCCTTTTATTTTTAGTGCTGTATGCACTTCCACAAAAAGCCATTAAATAGGAAGTGCTTTTGATAAAGCATAATATTTCCAGTAGTCTGACAGAGAGAATAAGGTGCGTCAGATCTACTGTTGCCATAACGACCCAGAAAGGGTCTAGATCAATAAGCATCTGCAAAAAGCACAGTGATGGCAAACTTCTTTTCAAAAATGCACACATATTTTACTGCAGACACTGCGACGGTTTCACCTGAGTGAATGCACCATATAAGGATCCAGTGTTCATGAATACATAGCCTTAATTCTTAGCATTTGTTTCAACATGGTATTTACTGGATCAGGATACCTATAATCAGGAGGAAGCCATCCCAGAAAAGATAGACTTGAAATAGTTTCCTGTGACTGTTTCTAGTATTCCCTGTTTTAGTCTGTGTGGTAAAGCACATAAATCTGGTACGAACAGGTAAAAAAAGAGCAATATGAATAATTGGAAAATGTTGATTTCCCTGAGGTCTGACATACTCCAGCTGTTTCTGTGTAAGGGAAAATTTAAATCCAGGACTCATTATTCCTCCCACTCCTCCTTTGTTCCTCCCTTTTTTTCTTCCCCTACAGCTGACCCTTTGGACACAGACATGTAAATACAGCTCTCTTTATATATTCGACTTGGAAGGACTGACTGTAACCTCAGAAAAACCAGGCCAAACTGCAATTCTGGAGTGGACTTGAAAGGCACGTCATTTTTAAATAGAAACACACTGGTTACCCCCACTAATTTTTACATCAGTACATTTACAAGAGCTTTGCTTGGTCAACACGACATTCATTCAAACATTTCCCAAAAATGAGAGTTAACGAGTAATTTTAAAGTACACAAAAGGCAAAAAAAAAAAAATTGAAAAATGAAATGTTTCGCAATGGAGTGACAATACCTGACAATATAATAGTGAAAAGAGTACCACAGGAAGAGGTGCGCAAGTTGAGAACCAGCAGGAATTTCAGGATTCAGTTGTAATATAGGCTTTGTGTTCTCTGCATTGACAGCAAGCCTTTGTTGTGTAAATCCTTCTCTTAGTCCTATTGATCTTCTTCAGACATTGCAGTTGTGCAGGAACTCATCCTCCTCTTACTTCTCTCCTCTCTCCACATTAAGTAAAATCACCTGGTCATCAGAGCACTGATTTAATGTCCTGATGGCTAAATATAGGCCTGGCCTGACCACGACAACAGTAAGATTACATTCTGTTTGTCTCATCAAACTTGATAACGAGGAGAGGACAAGGGAGCAGCAACTCTGTCATGGGTTAGCGTTACTCACTCACATACACACACACACACACACACACCACGCAATTGCCAATTACGCTAAGAATTGGAGGCTGCAGTAGTACGCCTCGGGAGAAAGTTTGCACTCCAGTGTGTTTGTGTGTCATCAGGGGCATGACACACCAGGAGAGCCTGCCAGCAGCTATATGCCACTTGTTCGCATCTCAGACTTGACTGCTTCTCCCTCTTAATGACAGACAGGGTGGAGCCAGCATGTACAGTATATCTGGGCTCACTGCAATTACTGTCTGGCATTATTGACAATGCAGAATCATGAACCAGCACATCCCCCTGTTGTTTTGTTGATTAAAGCTGAAAGACAGTTTAGAACAAGACAAGCCCTCAAGCAACTAAAAGCCTATTTTATTAGTACTGATGTGATACTAGGGCAATTTTTTCTGACACACTATTATGAATAATCATTGGTTGTATCCTAGCACACACAAATACACACACCTGGAGAACACACACAAACAACACACAACAGTCTACATACAAAATCACACACACACAGACGAATGTTTGCTTAGTGCCCTGAAATGCTTCATACAAAGAAGAAGAAGTTTATGAAAGGTGGAGGTCCTATACATGGTTTTCTAAAGAGTTTCTTGGATGGAGGCAAAGGGGACGACGGAGACGGGATGCGAGGAACAGACTTCTGAGATTCAACAACTGAGCTCCAACTGTCATCATGAGACGATTCACGCACACGGCATGGGACCACAGCCATGAGCGTTAACTACAGGCTGCAGAGGCCTGTGACCTCTAAGTCAAGAATTTTGTGAGTAAGAGCAACGAACGTGACGTGTGCATGTGTGTGTGTTATATTGGATTACAAGTTGTATCCATGTCATTGTTCCTCCCCAAGTACCTGGGTTTCCACGAGGTAAAAAGGTTATTCAAAATTTCTAGGGTGTGTTGACAAGCACAAACCGCATACTATACACAGATCAGTACAGATTATCAAGGTTTACTAGTGTTAGGCACTTGGAGGGAGGTCATTTTTGGATACTGGTCATCACCCATGCCACGTGGCTATGCCTTAACATGGACAATGAGGATTAAAAACTGGTTGCTGGCATCTGTAGGCTCATTTTAAAGTTAAGTTAAATGCAGTTAAACGTAAGAAGCTTGGTTCAGAAAAGTTCTTCAGTCTAGAGAGTAAAATACTTCAACACCACACCACACTCATTATCAGTAAAAACATCTGGTGTGTTAGTGGTAGTGCCAGAGAAAACATCACAGTGATTACTTTAGACTTTAAACATACATAGTATGAGAGTCCACATTCATATATCATTACTAAGGAATGGAGATTGGATGCAATCTCCTTAGATAGTAAGTCCTACCTGACTATAAAAAAGGCAGCTGAAAGCATGTCAAATTTACAGAAAAACATATATGTTTTAGTTATCCTTTCATAGTTACAGAGGAATACAAAGAATGTAAGGAAAAGAAGAAAGGCTTGCTGAGTAAAACCAGCAACTGTGCTTTGGTCAAGAAACCGTCTCTCATCATCTGCTGTATCCAAATCTTCAGAATAGACATAAAATGGTCAAGAGAGGTGGGGCGCTAGTGTTTACTGTGTTATTTCATAGTTGCGGTGCTTTGTGAGTTTAACAAAAGCTGATATTTAATAATGTTCAATCACAATTTCTCGAACATGCACTCAGACAGGCAGTTCAGTTACAACTCTCTCTCTCTCTCTCAAATGTGTACGGCTACCAGCAGATGGTTGTGTAGGTTAAAGCAGCAGTAGGAAGGATTTCTCCATTGTTTAAAGCATCTATATCCCTACCTCCTTACCTCAGCATTAAGGGCTAATTTCAGTTTACTACAACTTGGGTCTCATGTTAGTAGCTGTAGCCATTATTTGTATTGGCCATGAGAACACATGAGCAGTCAGACGACCAGACACCAAGCAACAAGCTAATATTTTTCATGTTTTAATATTAATTACTAGTCACTTCAGTGGTACCTTCATCTCCTACCTGTATGGGTTTTTTTTGTTTTAAACCCAAGGTACTTCTTTCACCCATGGGTGCTTCAAATGTATATGCACTAGCTCTTAAATTCAGCAACAGGAACTTACTCAGAAAAGAAACAGTCTAAAAAAAACAGCTTGGATGTTTATTGAGATGATTTACAATTGATGTCTTACAGACAATGGTTAGAAATTGTTAATGTTGAAAGAGACTCCACAGTTTGTCAGTTATGCCTTAGGAGCTTTAAATGCAGTCCTGACTTGCCCTCTCTTTGTGTCCCTCTTTTCTTTCTGGCTCTACGAGTACATGAACAACACACTGGGAAAAGTTTCTGGAGAGAAACAGCAGCAGAGCTCACCTAAATCTGTCTGCTTGCTTAGCGCACACAGGCTGAAAACACATTTTCTGGTATGCGAGCCGAGTTAAGTTTTATATCTAAAAAAAAAAGCTTTAGCCACACAATAAAAAACACTCACTCAGTTTTATTTTATTCTTTCCCCCCCATATTCTACTGGGACACCTAAGGGAATGAGGTAAAGCGGAGGGGGGCAGCTTGGCCTTGTTCTTTTAAAAGGCTGGCACAACCTGCTATGCTATGTGCCTGTTTGTTGTATGTAGTAGTGCCCTGCAGCAGTGGTGGAGATTTGGAAAACCCTCTCCTCATGGTTGATAGGTCACGGAACATTCCAGACATTTTCTGTCTGTTTGTTTTCCACCAGGAAGGCTCACAATGCAGCCTGCTGCTGCTATAAAGGGCCCCTGTTTGTCTTTGATCTACACATCACACCTAGACAGTCGGCCTAGACATTGATTGAACCAAAAATAAATAAATAAATAAATAAATAACTTGTTTATGGTCTTCTCAGACGTCTCTTCTGTCTCATTGCTGGTTTTTAACAACTTCAAAATAAAAATAAAGAAGTCCATACTTTTTCTAGTGATGTTAATTGGGCATCACTCTTGGCAACAAAGAGACACACAATCAAAACTACACATTTCCTGCCAAAAAAATAACTATCTACTGTAAGTAAAGCAGCAACACCATATTAGCTGTTTCAGCACTGTTAACCATCCAGGTCCCTTTGTAGTGCTTCCTAAATACTTTCACTGAGGGCTGCCTGTTGGCCAGCTGCTGCTAAGCTACGTTTATAGACTCCACACGGTCCTGTCATGCTGTGCAGGCTGACCTCTGCTAGATCCCGGCCTGAGAAGGTCAAGAGAAGCTAATAGGTGTTGATGGCACTGACCAGTACATCATTACACCACCTCTCTGGAATGAATTATCATCACTTACTTTAATTAAACACTGGCAACCGTCATTGGCAGCTTTATTTAATTGTGATTCCAAAGCGCGCTATAAATCAACACTCCCTGACAAGACATAGCAGATGATTTGATAGACAATAAGAGCAATCTGGAATGCCTCTTGAGGTGTTTACACATTTGCAGCCTTAATTCTCAACCCGACCCAGTTCTAACCATTAAGCGCTCACTTGTGAATAGGGAGCCAACACAGCAAAGGAAGTAAAAACAGTTCAGTTCAAACAGCATCTTGACGGTTCAAGAGGTTGTAACAGTATCAATGAAGTTCCACTCTTTATTATGACATGAATAAAAACATCACATTAACAACACCAGATCTGACATATGACACTCTTTTGCTAACATGTGCGGAATAATCAAAGTGTTCAGGAGATGATGAGTGAAATTAGTGTCACAGGTGAACAGAAGCTGCTGCCTCCACTGAAAGTCAAGCCAATGAATTCCTTTAATGCTACAGAATGAATGGGTGAAAGGGCATATAAGGACATGTTGTCAGTATGGCTCAGATAAGTAAGTAAAGCTTTATTTATATAGCACTTTTTAAAACATACAGTTACAAAGTGCTTCACACACACATACAAAAAAAATCAACATGAATAAATACATAAAGGAGCAAAAAGAGATTTATAAAAAGGCTTGCCTATAAAGACGGGTTTTTAGAAGACGCTTAAAACTGTCCAAAGATTCAGCAAATCTGACCGATTGGGGAAGAAGAGTCCAGAGGGTTGGGGCTAAGACAGCAAAGGCGCGATCACCTTTTGTTTTGCAGTTGGAGCGGGGGATGGATAAAAGGCCGAGATTTGAAGATTGGAGCGGCCGGGAAGTGGAATGAGGAACAAGGAGATCGGAAATGTAACTAGGGGCGAGGTCATGTAGTGCCTTATATGTAATCAACAGGATCTTGTAGTTTATTCTGAATTTAACAGGAAGCCAATGGAGGGATGTAAGAACAGGGGTAATGTGGGATCAATGACTGGTTCTGGTTAATAGTCTGGCAGCTGTATTTTGAACCAGTTGTAAACGATTTAAAGCAGATTGACTGTGGCACATGTAGAGGCAGTTAGTCTAAATGGGAGAAAATGAAAGTGTGAATTAACAGTTCAAGATCCTTAGAAGATAAGATAGGTCTGATTTTCGAGATGTTTCTTAGCTGAAGAAAGCAAGACTGAACAACATGTATTATGTTTGAGCAACAAGCGTAGAAATCAAATATTAAACGAGAAAAGTTGAGATCAAATAATCAATACAGCAAAGAGAAATGTAATGAAGGGCTATTAATGAAATTTTACCTTGGGCTCTGAGTATAAAGGCTCCCTGCACGGCTCAGTGACCTCAGCCCTTCAGCCCCCTTCTATCCTCCGCAAGCGATTCACTCAGCACCTTGAAAACACTGCAGTACAAATGTTGTGTATACTGTACTTGTGCAGGAAACATGAATAATAGAAAATATGCTCATAGAGACTATTCTTTATCTTTTGGGGGGGGGGGGTCCTTAGCTGCAATCCAACTGTCATGCTAAGCCTCAGTCTCCACCAGATGGGCACAGACAGGGTGAGGGATCACAGATACACACACACACACAGGTAGGTGAGTGGACGGCAAAGAATTTACACCAGAAAGCTGATGGAGGCGGAACAAAAGCCTTGTTGGGCAGAAGAATGCGGTGCACAGAGCAGGGTGAATTTTGCAATGTGTCCTTGAAGTGGGGCATGCGGCTTGTTTGGTCAGCAGATTTCCCTGGCGCCGGTGCCCGCTGCACTGCCCTGCTCTCCACTGCACATGCCATCTCTCTCTCGCAGCAAGG
Organism: Maccullochella peelii; assembly: GCA_002120245.1. Classification (NCBI taxonomy): domain Eukaryota; kingdom Metazoa; phylum Chordata; class Actinopteri; order Centrarchiformes; family Percichthyidae; genus Maccullochella; species Maccullochella peelii. The sequence continues at coordinate 74,314 of LKNJ01001062.1, read as the reverse complement.
ACACACACTGTACAGTGTCACCATTAGCACCAAAGGCACAGTACCTCGCGGCCCCCAGTACAACGAAGAAAATATTCTGAACATCAGGAGATATTTATTAAGTTGTGCAAAACGGTGCTCACACCTTTATTCATTTAAAAAAATGTCCCTGGTTGGGTGCTACCAAACGCCCTCTCTGTAGCAGGATGGAAAAGCACAGCTTTTTTTTGTTGTACACACACTTCCATATGCTCAGACTCACATATACAGGCAGAAGCATATGAGAGGAGCACAAGAATCTGAAGCTCTACTCTGCTCTAAGGCACAACCTTGAAATATTTATGACCCTCCACATTCTGTCCTCCACTACGACAGGGGCACAGCATAGCTGCCTCTTTATCTCCAAACTGGACTTTACGACAGCTACAGCAGCCAGTTAGCTCGCGCCAAGGCTCAACATTCTTCTCTTTTGGATCCTATTACAGAGCTAACCAGCAGCAATGTACAAAGTCCCTTCAGTAATCGCCCTAAATCCTACATGTTCTCAAAGCTCTAAATGTAGAATGTGATTCTACATTTATCAAATGTTTGGTTTTCATAACAATAGACTGAATTCACTGGGCTGGGTGAGCCCAGTGGATGTTCTCTCTTCATGAGTTGGTGGTGGGAGTGAGTGACCACAGAGAGGAATGAGTCAGGACCAGTAAGAGTGGTCTTTCCTTAAAGTCTGTAGGCCAAATCACTGGGGTTTCCTGTACACTCATACTTTCCAAAAACCTCTGGCCACTAAGCTATCCACTAACCCCACCTAGTATGCAGGCCGACCTTGATTCAGGTTTGATTGTATAATAGGCCTATATAACATGTTATTGTTTGGTGCTTCTGTTGAATGAAAATCGTACTTTGCAAAATGTATTTTTATTTTTCTGGGGAAACTATGCCATTAATGGCCATGCATTTTGGGGAATTGGGCTATAAAATGAGTGTCATGATAGTAATTGAAATTGAATAGATATTGAAATTTGTTTTACAAATTGTTGTATTACGACCTACAAAATGCATGTTAGCTGAAGCTACTGACACAGCTGCTAACTTGTCAGGCAAAAATGATCAGCAGCAAACACTAGGTGAGGCCTACAGCCTCAGGACATAACTGTGGATCTACTGTAAACCACAACCAATGAGAAACTCATACTAGCATGTATGAAAAAATAGAAAATATTTCTTAAAAGTATGACTGCAATAGTGGATAAAGTAAGACTGACAATATTCTTACTCAGAATTGAGTTTATTTCACACTTCTTAAGGAAGCTTTTTTTTTCTGAAAATATTGCATCTGTAATCACCTTGTGAGTGAGTTTATCAGGTATGGTGATAGCTTCATTGTATAGAGGTATTTCTTCATTTCAGGTGGTTGTGATTTCAGGTGGTTGTGGGAAGTCTCAGTGTTAAAGTATGTGCTTTTGACTGTTATCTGTGAAATTGAAAAGGTTTGACACAACAGCACCTTACAGTTTTTTCTGCCTCGGTTTGTTCTCATTTCCTCTCTCACACACACACTCGGGCTTTGTTTTGGTTTCCATCCTCTCTGCCTGTACACACTATCACGTGGTGTAATGCAGTCTTGCCATTACAGTTTAGGGAGAAATTAAGGGTGCTTATTTTGATGCAATGGCCTCCCTGCTACTGCAAATGCTGCAGAATCATCAAGTAGGAATGAGATTTACTTCTATCTATCCATGTGAAAAAATGATTTGGAGTCACAGTGGTCCATTAACAGCAATAAGATACACACCACTGGTCATTACACCATCAAGCCTCCGTCGGTGCCAGAGGTTGACAAGCATGTGTAAGCTTAATCATCACCATCTCATTACTACAGTTACCACTTGACAGCACTCACCTCTCTACCTAAAGGTCTACAGTGAGTAAAGTTTCACCTCATCTAAGTGATTAGATAAGGTGAAACTTAAATGATCTCCATGGGGTAATTGGGTCATTGCAGCAGCACATACAAGGATACAGATAAGAGTAAGAACTAATGACTGTGACTATCATTAAACAGACCAGATAATCTGACTTATAATGAAGAACATTTTCATTATGTATTTGGAGAACATTTCCAGCCACATATATGCTGCTGGGTCTTCTTCTGAACACCTCAAACCTGCTACAAACCTACAACCCTTTTCTTACAAACAAACATAAATGAGCCAGGCACCATTTAAACTACCCAAAAACTGCAATGCTCCTCTCCTCTGTAAATGTTTGCTGAATGGGAGCAGGCAAAACAAGCGCAATGACCAACCAGGGCTTTGGCAGTTTCCCAGCAAACACCAGCACTGGACTAAAAATGACTTTGTAATCAGAGGGTTTAGAGAGCAAACAAAGGAGGACGGAAGAAAACCAGGGAATGATAGAGTGAGCCCATATATGAATTACTCAGCAGACTTGTTTCTCCCTCTTTCCTCCCTGCAGGAGATAATGGGGATCATTCGTCTTCTTGCCCTCCTTACGCCCCATCTTTTAACCACTCGTCTCCATCCAGGTCAGCTGAGAAATACCACAGGTCCTGTCCAATAACTGTGATGTGTAGAATTTGGTAGGCAGGGATTTCAGTCTACCAGCATTGTTGGGAAAAGAAACTTGTCTTATAAAGCAGAATTACCAAGCTAGCTGGACAGCTGCACTACATGCTTTAAGGCCCTGAAAACACATTTCAATCAGCTTCTTACTGTGAGTGACGAACTCCTACATAAACACACAATTTAAAAGCAGAACAGTTTTGGTTATTTGACATGAGAGATTTCTGTGTTTGTATTTTTGTCTGAGCTCTTCTCACCGGTTGGAAGTGGGCGGGGCTGAGTAAGAAAAAGGTGACGTTATATACTTTTGTGCGCCAATCAGGATTTGGCAACATCTGATTCAGAATCTGCTGTCAGTTGGTGGGTTGTTTGGTTACTGTCAATCAAACCTGATCAAACCTCACCCACACAGTCCTGATGAAGCAAATCAGCTGAGTTTTTGACAGTTAAACACTTTTTAAAGAAATTTTGGGAAATGCAATAATTGGCTTTCTTGTCAAGTGTTTGATGAGAAGATTGATATCACTCTTGTGTCCAGTAGAAGTTTACCAATTAAAAAGCTTTATTTTGTTTGTTTAATCTGTACAAAAACCAAAGAAAGCGAGTAAGCATATTTCCCATAATGTCAAACCACTCCTTTAATAAATAATGCCTAAAGATGTTTTCTTAACTTTGATTGTTGCTTATTTAGGTATGAATATTTAATATTATGGAGGAAGGCTAAAGATTTAAAGCCAAATTTCCAGGGGCTTTAAACATAGAAAAGCTCTTTTACTTACTTCAGTTTTCTACATTTAAAGCGATTCCAGGTTTAACTCAGTGAAGGTATCCAGATTATTTAGTAATCCCGCTTCACGAGACAGGCACAGAGTCCACACAGTAAACTGTTTTCAAATGATTTAACTACATAGAATAATAGAGCAGCATTGAGACAAATTGTAAACAAAAAGAACAAATGCACATTCAAAGTGACATAGAAAGAATAGCTTGGTCTACATGTACAGGTTATCAAAAATGACTGTGTTACAAGTTCTCATTACCACAAAAACTCATCTGAGGACTGTAGAGTGAAGCAATCTTCACATTTCAGGACACATGTTCACAAAGAAATAAACAGAGAGCAAGATAAATTGAAAATAAATGCATCTCTAGAGGGAACACTATGTATTATAACCACAGTAAGAGTGCACAGATTGTTTATTTCACACATCAGCAGGCCTAAGCTGCTGACCCTGGAATATTATCTTGCTGAGCTGCTGGATTGTCTCAAACTCATGTTATTCCAATGGCTGCTGCTGGTGCTAAACTGCTTAAGAAAACATACATGACACATCTATTCAACTTCATGAATAATACAGTGTTCCTGACCTGCACACTCACACAGACACACACCTACTGGGGCACACTCACGCATACTAAAAACCAAGATGTGTCTCTCGGTGGGACACAGACATGCCTGACTTTAAATCCCAATGATAAGAGCTCATTGAGAAGGATAGAAAACCTGCAGGATCGCAGGCTCTCATCTCCTTCCAATAAAACGAGATGTCTATTCTATCCTGAGACAGGATGCTACGGGGGGGGGGGGCAACCGAATGGCATCATCGTGAGGTGAAGAGTTCACAGTAGCATACAGAAATAGGATTTGAGAGTGGGAAAAAAGTGGTTGATTTCTCTTTACCCAAAAGAGTACGACATTCTCTTCTTTGATCTGGGAGAAAATAGAGGAAATATGGAGGTGGAAATTGAGGCAGTGAAAGTGAGAGATGCTGGGTAGGAGACAACAGAGTGTGTCAGTGGAAGAAAAGCCCAAAAGAGAAGCAGAAGGCAACGGAGTCAGGGAGACACTGCTATCAGAGCTCCAACATGGCAGGATGTGACATGTGGAGAGCAGGAAGAGGAAACTGGACAGATATAGATTAAAAAGGTAGCCGCTCCTCCTGAAAACATGTCTATCCCATTAGGGGCCTCAGTGGCAGCTAATGCGCTTATCAAAGCGTGCACCTTTGGTCTATTTCTAACCCTGGTATGATGCTACTGCTCGCAGCTAACACGGAGAAAGAAAAGACTTTTAATATAACTACGGGTCAATGGGTTTTCTATTATTTCAAGTTCTAGGACTACACTTATTGGCTTGTAGAGTTAAGATTTTCTCCAGAGTTGGCAAGAAATAGGGTCACACCCTGGGGTCAAATCCCAAATCTAATCAGACTTAATGTAGGTTATTAATTAGTATGACTTTACCACAGCTCAGCTAATTTTACCACGTGAGAATAGCTCAAATAAAGGAGCTCAGTTAAACAATGAGTCTCATTGAACTAACAAAAAACAAAAGAAAAATAAGCACCGTCTTCATTATTTACAGTGCACTGAAACTTTATAGGAGGATGAGCCCAGCTTTATTTAATCTGTACAGTGCTGAGTGACTATAGTCAAATGTTAAGTCCTTCTAGAACCAAATATAATGTGGAAAAAAAGACAGTTTTTGGACAAATCATGCAGCTTTCAGTTGACAGGTGGCACAAATATGGACAATTTCATCTTTTATGTTTCCATGGGGCTCCAGAGAGGCTAAACTCTGTTGAGACAGTTTATATATTAAGATAGTTTTTAGTACCAGCAGCTAAAATACGTGTTACATCCAGTATTAGTGACAGTGACATTTATCCTTAAGGACATGTGTCCTAAGGAAAGTGATTAGGTAGCGTAATAAATCATATCAGTAAACACTACTTTCTCATTGTACAGGACTTTGCACAAATATACTATGATGCCTTTGTGTTTCTATCAGCAGGTAAGTATGATAGTTATTTTATATAGCTATATCTTACATAAATACATGTACCACGCTTAAGTACTGTATATTAGGTTCAGCATAAAGGTTTTATAGGCTATAAAAACATTAGATTCTGATAAAAAGGAAAAATGCATGAAATCAGATTTGTAGTAAAGTTTATCAAGGTACAAGTGGAAGTTAAACCAGATACAAAACACAAGATACAAAACTTTAATAAAGATCCTAATATTCATTCACATAAAAACCTGAAGCCTATGTTGCCTTTGTTAAGCAATGTAATGACACTCTTCACTGCTTAAACTTTTCTGATGTGCTTCTAATGTCATGGTTCAGAGTCAGAAACCATTATAGAGCGGGCCTCTGGTCAGCCAAGATGAGAATGGTCATTTGTATGAATAGCCTCATAGAAAACTCAACTGAAAAAAGACAGACCCTGTGGTTAAGTGAAAAACAGATCCACATAACAGCAGCATGGGTGTGTCAGCTCAGCTGTTAACGTTGAGGCAGATGTAAATATGGTATTTGGAGTCTGAATGTGTGACATCTAAAATTTCAGGACAATTGAAACAGCTTGTCTTCATTAGAAGTTAAACATAACAGTGCAACATATTAACCAGTGTAGTTTAGTTTATCAACTCCCTGTGCTGTAGTAGTTAATGTCATGAGGAGAAAACTACAGCCGAAGTTCCGTTTTGGGAATGACTGATAGTAGCAGCGGTTCATCGGTGATGCTGGCATGTTTTCAAACATGAGCCACAAAGCCAAAATAAAGGGCGGTGGTTCTGATAGCTGTCATATACACATGGACAATGTTTAATGCGTCCCTCTAGGAAAAAACAGCATGCTTTAGCCGCACAGTGTGTGTGCGGTAGTTGTTTGTGTACACGGTGTTGTCAACTTACCTTCAGAGAGCTCCAGCTCCAGCTCCGCCAGTTTCTCCCGGACCTCCGCCGGCAGGGTCATAGCGACAGCCGGCGTGGGCTCCAACATCATCGTTAGCAACCCGGTTGAGGTTCTCTCAGCCATGGTGGTCCAGTACGGAGCACGAATAGGTCCACTGAGTCGCCGGTTAGGAGGACAATGCGACCAGAAAATGAACAAAATAAATAAAAACAACAACCCCTGCTCACTTGGTTTCGGCTAAGGAGGGCAAACAGGGTGTTGGTGCTTCTCCTGTCTCGCTGCAATGTCGTACAGATGTGTGAGAGATCTCTCCAACCGTCATGACACGGCTAGCTGCGAGGCTAGCAGACACACCTGGCTGCGTGTTTCCATGTAGTGTGGTAGGACAGGGCCCTGCCAGTGTCTCCGTGCCCGCTGTCTGTCCCTCGCCACTGACGGCGTCCTGACTCGTCGGCGGCAGCTTCACTTCAACTGTGGAGAGAACTCATTCAAGTCCTCACTCGCTTCCCACGGCGCAGTCGCCATTGCATCATAGCAACAGCAGCCCCGGCCGTGCGCGTTCACGAGGCCTACTAGTGTGTGTGTTTGTGTGCGTGCTTGTGTGCTGCACGCTGTCTCCTGATGTTCCTCAAAACACTTGCCTGCCTCCTACTGTCACAATCACAGTGCTGCGTGGCAGTGAAGTATGCCGTGCAGTGAGCTGGGAGATACCATTATACTTTTCATACTATAATATAGTATGCATTTGGGATTTTTTTTGGATGTCTCACAAACACTCCATAACTGAATCTTTATTCTGCCATAGATGTCACTGTGATGTTTTGTATTGTATTGAATTGAATTATCACTCGGCTACTGGTACTCCCAAAACACAAAAATATCTTGATACTGTGGCTGGATAATATACCAGATAGTATTCAAAACTCCCTATAAAGATCCTAGCCCAAATGGGAACAAGCCTGTCGAAGTCATGACAGGAGGCTGGGAGGAGTCAGCATCCTGTTATCAAACGTGGTCCTGCCTCCTCAGCTCAAATGATGCCGACATTGGACAACATGTGACCCACATCAACATATTGGTCATTATATTTCAATAATTGTTCTTTAATTTTATTGTAATGTAGCAAACATGAAGCTTAATATAACATAGACGTGATTGAGAGGAAAGAAAAAATCGGAACACAACATTTACAGTTTGTTGATCCAAAGGGTGATAAATAAGGTCTGTTAGAATATATTGTTTAATTTCTTTACTATTGAAAAATAGCTTATTTGTATTAAAATTATACTTAAATATGAAGTTCCACAGTCTCACATATGTTTATTTAAGGATTTTTTGTTATTTTGTTGATTTTCTTGAAACCTTTTTATTTTTATTGTATTATTATTTTAACTTGATGCTTTTGCAATATTATCACTGTTACATTCATGCCAGTAAACCTATTTGAATTGAATAATAGTGACTTTTGTTATATGAAACTCACAAAAGTAAAAAAAAGAGAAAAATCTAATTAATGCAAATGCAATATAAGTACTAGATAGATGATAGATGTATAGATAGATAGATGTATAGATATATAGATAGATATATAGATAGATATAGATAGCTTGATTGATTAATTGATAGATGTTTTAAAAAAGTGATACAGATAAATAAAAACATAAAATGAATATGGACTCTATATCTGTTTTAGCTGCACTGTATGAGGCATTCACATTCATTCTTCAAAAAACTAAATAAGTAACATGATTACATATACTTGTGTGTGCTTTATATGACTCTAAAATGTTTTTTTGCGTTTTGTTTTTTTGTTGTTTATTGCAAGGCTCTGATTAGGTGTGTTATTTGTAACTACCTATTGTTGAGAATAGGGGGTCTTATTGTTATCATTATTGTTTTCTCCTCCCTATACATTTGTATGTCTGTTATAAAACTATTTAAATATATATGTGCATAAAACATATTGAGTGAGGGACTTCAAACAATAAATACTTACACATTAAAATAACCAGTTAAATAAGTTTTGCTACATCTGAAAAAAAAATGTTTAAGGGTTAATATAACCACTAGGTGTCACTATATACACAGTTAAAAAAAAAAAGGTTATTCTCTGGCAAGGAATAGGCTATGGCTGGCAGTATTGAGGGTTTAGTGAAAGTGATGGTGATAAATCTTCTATTGTAGAGGTTTTCAAAGTGGGAGGCGGGCCTCCCCAGAAGAAATCCAAACAGTTTCAGGGGAGGCTCAGTGAATGTAAGTGAAAAAATATTACATTAGTTTTACAAAAACAAATCAAATAGAATAGCCTAAATGTGTGCCATTTGGTTACAGTAGTTTGGGGGAATTTTACTGTTTTTCCCACTTTCCCAGATTAAGAAACTAATAAATGCCTTAGGACAGACCATTTTATCTGTATTTGGTGTAGCCTGAAGTTGTGTCAAACAGAAATATTAGGCTATCTTGGCAACTGCTGAGTATCTATGGGGTCAAATCCCATAGCCATCCCGGAAGTGAGCGAAACTAAGCAAGTAAATTAAGAGGGGGCACCTTTTCCAAGCTTTGTCTGAGGGGAGGCCCACAGTCTCAGACTTTGAAAACCTGTGCTCTATTGTAAGTAAAGATCTTTCCGTAGAGTATGTTTCAGATCGATGTGGTATTTTGCTCCAGGATTCCTCATGTTATGTTCAAAGATGGCCCCATTCACCTCGGTATGAACATTAACAAGATGTGTTTTCCTGTCAGAAAACAAACAACAGTTTAGTCTATAGCTTCTATAGTTTATATGAAAACTGTCTGATGCTAAACACAAGCTGTATTTGCTGTCGAGTGTTTGCCTGTACCTCCTTTGGCCTTTGAGTAAGGCATCAGTCAAAGCTTTCAGGTAAATGGAGCGATGGTGTCCTTGCTCCAGCTGACGTTCATCCATCCAGCAGTGACTCCAGAACACATCTGCATCTGTAGGGATGAGATCATATCTAGACACCCCATCATACCCATCTGTCTCTAGATCCTCATCCCGGTGGTGCATCATGGCACAGGGCTGGAACTCGGGGACGCTGTACCTCTGGATGAAGAAGAGTTTGGGCTTGCCTGCCAGTATAGGGCATGCATCAGCAGTGAAAAGACGTCTGACATTGTCCAGACATAGACCTGCGCTGTACGAGTCTGTACCCAGGAGATGATTTGAGGTTCCACGGCTAATGATGCAACAGGCAAAGCAGTCACCTTCTAGGTTGTCTCTCTGTCTGAATATCTGTGTGAGGGCTGAAAGAGTGTCATCCACATTCAGCCACTTGTAGACGAGCACGTTGAAGTGAAGAGACTTAAATGTCTGTTCCAACATGTCTGAGTGAGTAAGAAGGGATGAAACCAGAATACAAGTTTTACTCTCATAACACGTCACTAAAAAGATAAATAAAAAAATCAGACTAGGGCTGCTCCTAAACAAATTGCTTGTTTTGTCCAACCAACAGCCTAAAACCCATTTAGTTTACTATCACATGAGACAAAAAACAGCAACAGCATTGTTTTCTCAAGTACTGTACTTAAGTATCTTATTTTGTCCTACTTTATACTTGTACTCCAGTACATTTATTTGACAGCTATAGTTACTAGTTACTTTTCAGATTAATATTTTACATCAAAACACATGTGATAAGCTTTAAAGATTAATCAAGTAGTTCCCAACATTTTTGGCTTGTGACCCCTTACAAAAACACACAGTCTAGTTGGGGACTCATTTCTATGAGTTGTTAGCAGTTCCACCAAAGACACAATTCCCCTCTTACTTCTCACATGGTTTCAGTCAAATAACTGTTCAAGGCCAAAAAAGGTTAAATTATGTATTATTTCAAAAAGAAAGCAAAGATTAGAGGAAAATCTAAACAATTAATTCAAATTTGTATAGCAGAACATTGTTTTTTCTTATCATCTCATGACCCCTCAGTTTTATCTTGTGACCCTTCTGAGGGGGTCTGACCCCTAGGTTGGAAACCACTGGACTAAACTACCTAACTGGATATAAAGTAGTTGAAACTAGACCAGCTTCAACTGTAAAATGCTGCTTACACATTGATGCATCAGTATTAACAATGTATTATTCAATATATAATAATATGCCAGTCAAGAGCCATTTTTCTGCAGAACAAGTCATTTTACTAACCCTTTTCCTGATGACGCTTTAGTACTTTTATTTAAGCAGTATGTAGGAGTTTAAATGCAGGGCTTTCACTTGTGATGGAGTATTTTTACATTGGTATGGGTGCATGTGCATAAGTAATGGATCTGAATACTTCTTCCACCACTAGACTATAGGTAGAAAGTGTTTTGTGTCTCACCTCCATCATTACCGACGCAGTCTATGATAACACAAACTCCTCTGGGATTAGTGTTAAATTTGTACCAATCTAGTTGACTCTGTAATACAAAGGAACAAGCAAAGAAGTTTCATAAAAGCACCATACTAATTATACACACTCAAAATATAGGAACAAATTTGAGGTACTTGTCCTTTCCTAGAGTATTTACATTTAATGCAACTTTATACTTCTACTCCATTACATCTCAGAGACAAACATTGCATAGATTACACATTTTCATACCCTTCCCAACTATGTTCAAGGTTACAATTGTTCAGTGAAAACCATGGATCTCCAAATTTGGTGATTTTGAATTTGAATTTTTCTGATAAACTGAAGCCTTACTACAACCCTGATCATTTAAGGGTTGAGCAAATGATTCTACTTCTTAAATAAACTATAAAAAAAAAGAAAACTTGGATTAGCTGGAAAATGCAGCACCACAAAGCTGAAAACAGGGCTGTTTCTCTCATGAAAAGTTGACTTTTTAGAGATACATGGTTCTCACAGGCTACAAACATATGATGATCTTATAGAATATGATGTATTGCTGTAGACTAACCTACCCAACAGTATATAGAGTAGTTTAAACTGGCACAACCTTAAACATCTACAGCAGTAAAATGCAACATACACATCAATGCACCTGTAATAATAATCCACAAACATCATATAGATATATAGATACTTTAAGTCAATATTGTGTAACTTAAGTAAGGTTTTGAATGCAGGACCTTTACGTGTAGTGGAGTATTTTCACAGTGTGGTAGCCTATTACTGTTTTTACTTAAGCAAATGATCTGAATACTTCCTCCACCACGGTTGAATAGTGAGTGAAAACCTTACCTGAAAGTTCTGCTCTCTGTATACAGGTGCTGGTATGTTTGCTGTGGCTGATGACAAAGGGTAATACAGTAATATGAGTGACCTGGGGGTTTCCAACTGTTGTTACTGGATAGCTATAAAGCCCCATCTGAAATAATATTTGCTTACAGTATCTCTGGCACACACGTATCTTTGAAGTTGCTATAATTTGCTAATATGTAGCCTGTCTTACCACTGTGAAGGGTCTGTCCTCGTCTAGTTTGCTGTAGAGGATAGGAACTATTCGAAGGGGGGAATGGATGCTAAGGAGAAGATGTTTTTCAGAAGCATTAGTTTTATGAGAGAGTAAATGAATACAGTAAATGTTAACTGCTGCACTCTGTCATACTCACAGCAGCTCTGCACCTTTGCTGTTGAGATGAATGTTGTTCAGATGTTACAACTGTGAAAGGTGTACACAGACAGAAATACAAGTAAATATAAGTAATAAAGGATCATTTAAAATACTCTGAAATTTATTTTCTACATCTAGTTGTTGATATGAATCAAGTTGTTTTTTAGCGAATACAAGTATGGTAAATGGGTTGCCTGTACTTTTAGGCTAGCTTTTTTTTATTTAATGTATGCTTTGGGATCAATGTACATGTGAAGTTACTTGGTTGGGATCTAATTCCATGTTTCCAGTGCCATGCAGTGCTTTAGTCTAAACTCCACTTCTGTATTTCTTTGTTTTCTAAATAAATGTATAAATGTTATTTCAAAAAGTACGGTCAGGGGAAGCGTACATTTTGAAAGAAAAAGTTAATACTGATTTTATTAAGATTTGGTTGTAAAATTGAATAATGAGATCTGGAATAAGATGAAAGTTATAACATATGGTTCTGAGTTTAGTGCTGAAAATTATGTAAAATTGAATCTACCCAAAGGGAATATACAGTATATCTGTGTGTCCAACTGGGGTATGGTATCTTACCACTACTTTTGTACACTGGGCGTTAAGCTGGTATTAATGAACAAGAAGGGTGTTGTCAGTTATGTGAGTTAAATGAAACAGAAAATGAAATGCATTGTGTTTCATACTATCCTCTATATCATAATCTGGGAAAGAAAAAACTTTTTGTTCGAACAGGCTGAAATACACTTTTGCATTGTCAGAGTATCTGGTCACTGAGAAAAAATGTGTTGTATAGGTTGCTTTTATATTGGGTTTCTACATGTAAAACATGTTTCACTTTCTTTCGTTTAGGAACTATTTAGAGTATGTGATATGCAGATACTACATTTTTCTTTGGAACTTGTCACCTGCCCGCAGTCTTTATTTATAGGCCTACATGTGGTATTATCAGGTGTCATGGACCATTCAGTGGTATGACACACACAAAATTAAATCATTCATTAATTTTCAGTTCCCTTTTCAGCATCCCCCTTCATAAACTCAAATGTACAAATTCAAGCCATTCAGTAATAAAAGGTAAAAGTCAAATACAGTCTCACCTGACATTTTGTACACAGTCACTTTTTTGGCTAGGTCAACTCTGCCGATGTTTAGTAAACATTCCTCTGCAAAGTCAACTCTTTCAGGTGAAACTATATCCAGCTTCTCAAGTTCAATGATCACATCCAGGAAATGCTGCCACAGAACAGAGAGGGGAAAGTCTGAACAAATGGAGTGGTCTCTGATGTTTTTGTGTCTAGTGACATTACACCAAAACTCCCCTCCCAAACACACAAGAATTTGAAATTGGGTTAATGAAAACAAAACTAGAGTCCAGTCATTTTTCTCACCTTTGCTTTTTCTATCTTCTCACGGGGTAATGTGCTGCTTAACAAGAATTTCACATTGTCCAGATCTTCATTGGCCATATCCTCACTTATATTAGACATCAATACTCTGCAGTAAGGAAAAATAAATCATGAAACCTTAACCACCAGTATGTTAACTTGGATTGTTTAAACATTTATGACTGATTTGCAGTGGTAGAAGAACTCAGAACTTTTACATACGTAAAGCAGCACAATACCACAGTGTAGAAATACTTTAAGTAAATAACATTTACCTTAAGTAAATAGCATTCACTAAAAGTACCAAAGGTACTCATTATGCAGAATGTCCATTTCGGGATAATGCATAGTATTGGATTGTAATTGCTGACACACTAATGTGTAAGCATCACTACTTCATGTACTGCCATGTGGCTTAATCCATAAAACATACATCATAATTTATTAGATGATTATATTTTGCATTAGTTATTTGCCTCCAAAACGTAATGGCGTTGAAGTATTAAGTAGGGAAATACTCAAATAAAGTATCTCAAAATTGTACTTAAGTAACCTACAGTAGGCTACTTGAGAAAATATACTTAGTTACAACCCACCACTGCTAATTTGACTTATTAAAACACGTCTTACCTGAATCTTGGCAGAACCTGCCTGCATTTCAGATCCCTCTCCACCTCCTCTCTGCTGGTTTTACACACTTTCCTCAGGATATCAAAACGTCTTATCTGCAACATCAGCTCTGTCAGAAACAGGTCACCTCTCTCATAGCACATTACTTTAGATTTCAGCATCGCCTTCAGACAAGCCGCACTGTCGTCTGCGTCCAAACTTCCACACAGGTAGAAGAGCCTCCTGCGTTCACCGCTGCAGAGAGCCTCTGCTATTTCATTAATCGCGTGGAGCTGGTGTTGGTCTGAAAGATCCATGGACTTGGTAGAAGACAGGTGATAGCTGGAGGCGACCGATATACCTACAAACTGGATCCGATTAAATACTATGTTAGACTTGAGTTCCGAATAAACACACAATCATGTAATTATAACAAGAAATGTATCAGAGGATAATTGACACAACCTACTTTACAGACCGTCGAAAAACCTAGGCTAAAGAGGAATTAAGAAAACACCGAGGGAAAGATGACGCACAACTAAAAAGCGTTATGGGAAGTACCTTTAAATTGAAAGTGAGTTGTGCACGCCGACTTACTGACTTATATAGACATCCGCACTCCTGAGTACGAAATAGGCGCGTAGTAAAAACAGAATTTCTCTATAAGTGCACTACATGTTATATATATATATGTTATTAGGCCCTGCCTACTAAAGTGAAAGTGAAAGCAAAAAAAACGCGCTTTAATGACAAAGAAAAACTTAAAGGGACAACCCGTGGCAGCAGATCATCTGGACCAAAATCAATTTATTAACAATTTATTAACACTTAGAAATGCAGCCTTGATTGATTCAGCCCCTTTATCAATGACTTAATAACAGTTATAACTCTATTACTTCCAAATAGAAAGGATGCACACAAGCCAGTGGGATTTTTCACAACCTGGTAACCCAATATGTGTTAGTATTAATGGCTTATTACTGATCTGTAAAGCATCAGTAAACCATTAATTACACCATTGGTTACACCATACTGTATAACCTCATAAAATACAACATATTTAAAAACACTGGAGTAAAAAGTGGTTTATGTTTTTAGACTTTTTTCTGACATCTTTTTAACACCGAGCATAACATAAGAATACAGTGACAATCAAATCAAAAAGAAGGACTCTTTTGCCTCAGATAATGTTATTTACTTTAGACTGCATTTATTTATTAAATATATTTTGACGTTCTTCACATTTAATAATGTCTGATGATGTCTAATAAATCTGCTCTGATTCAGGATTTTCTACTGCTGTCAATTTACACATCCTGCTTGGATGCAGTGAAATGGGTTTGTCCAGGTTATCAGTAAGGGTAATTTACTGTAGTTTAACGTTAATGTACAAGTGCGCTCAAAGCATGATTGCGGGTTTTCCGACAGCCTTGAAGGCATCCCGGCTGCTCCCCCTGCAGGTTGCAGGAGCTTTCTGCTTACCAAAGCTCACCGAGTTCCGCTCAGTCTGGCCAATCGTGTCGCGCTGTGGCTCAGCACCATTGCAGTGTGCAGAGATCATACGGAGGTGCTGCTCACTGAAAGAGAGAGGAAAGATACTCGACTTGGGTGATCGCTCTGGGCAAACACCACCCCTGCTTCCCTGACACAGTCACCGCGTGACATTGCCACAATCAGCTTCAGTCCTGGTGAGTATTTCATTACCTGGTAGCTGGCAAAACATTCAGGGTTTTCCAGGTATTCGCAGTCAATGGCTGCTGGTGACTTGGAACATCATCAGCACTCTGGTGTTGATGTGGACGTAAACCCGCGGCGGGCAAGCCTTAACGTTTGCGGGCTAGCCAGTGTTAACTGTCTTTAGCTAGGGACTTCAGAGCAGATTCTTTGGCTTTGGAGCCAGGCAGCCAGTCGTTTCGGCCTGGTCACGACTGGTGAAAAACGAGGATGAGGACGTCCAGCAGCTGCTGACTTGAGCAGGCACGCTAACGGCATGTAAGCCAAGCTAAAGGTAGCTAGCGTTGACGTACAGCTTCGGGCTTTCGTGGCAGCGTTGTAACAGACGTTAGCTAGTTAGCAGTTAACTAACTGGCTAACAGGGCTGCGTAGAGCCATCCAAATAACACCTTTGCTAGCTATAGTGTTAAAGGTATAACAGCACGTAAGTTAGGTTTTCACTTAATGTTGGCCACTGCACATTTCGACCTGTAATATATACACTATTTCCATTGTGGCACTTTAAGTGGAACTACACAAAAACGCTGCAGCTTGTTTGTATATATTGGTTTTATTTTGAAAAATATAAGCGGAAGTCTCTATTTTGCACCTTTGTAGGCTTGATGTATAACTTTTTTTGTGCTAAAAGTAGAACTAACGTTAATCTAATACATCTGGTACGAAGTAAGGTACCGTTAAAGGGTTGGGTCTGATTCTGTGAAGTAACTGTAATTGCCTGAGAGGAGTTGCTGTGGAGTAAATCACTGTCATGTTCAGGTCCAGCTAAAGTCTCTGAATAGCCTTTGCTATATTGTCAGCTAGCCTGAGTGGCCACTTAGTGACTGGTATGATTTATTTCCCGCTGGTTAGTAGTCATCATACCATCCATGTCTGTAAGTTTGCAGCAGTACCATAGTGATTCAAATAAACACCACGTATGTATGTATGTATGTATGTATGTATGTATATGTACACACATATGTACATGTTTCAGTGGCCAAGTTATGTTGGGTATGAACAAATAACTGAGAAGTGTTAATTGACCTGTGGTGAGAGTGCACAGTGCATGGCCAATTTAGGAGCATCAGACCAGGAGCCTGATGGTTCTTAAGCTTTTCACCCAGAAACATGGCTGAGCGCGGGGTCTCTCTTCCCCCAACGCTGTTTAACAAACTGTGCATGAACAGAACGGTGTTCTACATTAGACCAGTGGTTCAGTGCTCAGTGTTACCAGCAACCAACACTCCTTACAACAGCAACATCACTAATTCATTCCTCTCTGCTCTGCCAAGCCAGTTTACTTCTGCCAAGTTGCTTTCTAGTTGATCTTTCGATGTTGACACACTACTGTTGTCACACTCTCACATCAGTAAATTAAATCAATGCTGCTTGCAGTGATATTGTTCATGACAAGTAAACTACCCTTTAAACAATGGCGTCATGGGCAAAGATGTAGAGCTGAAGATCCAGATAATTCCATGCCATCTGCTGCTCATCCTCACTCATCATCATCACCATCCTACTCTCTCCTCCTTCCTTGCTCTATCTCTGCCACCGTGTGTTTTGGGACTAGGCTATCATCAGAGCTGTGGCCTATTTTAGACAGAAACTCCATTTACCCACTTAATCTGTGTCTCTGTCTCCAGGAGTTGAGTTTCTTGTATTGCTCAGTGTAACAAATGGTAGCTTATCCAGCTGATCTTTGTGTTTTGATGAGCAGAAGGCCCTAAAATGTATCCGATCATTTTGTGGAGTTGTTGTGGAGTGAATTCACATATCCAAGTGTATACTGTAGTTATGGGCCCATGTGCTGTATAAAACTCTTAAGCTTGTCTAATGGTTTCAAAGGGTATTCACTAGAAGCTGAGGTCAAATCTTATGAACTTTGTGTCAGCATTTGAGTCGATGCACAACATTGTCATTTTGTTGGCCACCCATCTGCAGCAGATGTGAGCTTATTGAGACGGCGCTAAACCAAACCAAACCAAATCTAAATGTAACTGTATTGAGCCCCAAAGTGTGTTGCCTCCCTCCCACCTGTGATGCACACGCCTAGGGGATCAAAGCTGTAATTAGCCTTCCATGGATTAGCAGTGGGGACTATTTTCCACTGTACTCGCTCCCACAGAGCCAGAGGATCACACAGGCATTCAGCCCCCTGCCCTTCCTCTGCTTTCAGTAGAGAAATCTGAATTGCCATGTTTGTTGTTGTCTCCTTGAGGCCAAGCAAAGAAGAAACCTCACAATTCTGCCCTGGAGAGAGGAATTTCTTAAATTGATTATGGTATTTTCCTTTGTTGTTGTCATTCAGCATCCAAATCACCTCTTGATGTGCTTATAAGTCACCAGTGGAGTCTCTCTGGTCGTGTTGCGTGCAGACAGTCTCTGAGAATCAGCTGGATTTGTGGTAGGCATGCAGAGAGAGCTGTGGTGCTGCTGACTCACTGCACTGCCAGGTATGAGGTCTGTCTGTGCTCTGTGTTGGCTGTCTCCGTGATGTACAGTATGTCTCTCTGTGAGCCAAACATGACTTCCTGCTGTTCCTCTAGGGGCTCCAGAGGGGTGGAGCAGCATAATGTGTGTACTCCCTTGTTTGTAAATGAATCAGTCCTTTGAAAACTGATTGCAACCAAGGTTTGGGAATCACAGGGTATATTGCCCAAGCTAATGATGGTATTACCATACAGGTAATTCTGCAAAAGGCAATGCATGTCAGAGGGGTGACTGATGTTTCATATGCTGCTAAACTGTACTGCCATCATCAGAGCACTGGTTTGCTGGACGTGTGTGAATGTTTTGATTAGGTCAGATTAACTGTATTATCCCGAAGGGGAAATGGCTTGTTCCCATGGAAGTGGTGAGAGGCTTTGTCATTGTTCTGCTGTACAGTATGACCAGTTGATTTCAGTGTGCCACAGACGTTCACCTTCTTCAGTTCATTTCAGTCAATGTTATGTTTGCAGCCCTCCATTATTAATACAATGCTGTGTTGGTAGATTAAGTGGTTAACCTTTAATCCACCATTCTGCATTGGACACAGTGAATAGCTTACTTACAGCACACATTTTAGCCATGTTTAAATCTGTCTGATACACTGTTGATAATAAACTGAGAAAAGAAAGATTAATATGTACTTGATTGAAGATGATTAAAGTGATATGGCAAATAGCCCTATGGCTAGATAAAGTAAGCGTAACCGTAGTGACAGTGGACAGCGAGGGTAAATGAAAGAATTGCGATACAATTATTGGCGGTCATACGTTGCATGCCGCCACCAGTGTGCAGAGTTGATGCAAAACAAAACGTTTATTTTAATTGCCAATGTATATTTTTACTTGCATTTGGTGAGTGGCAGGTGCTAATTTTGGACACTGGTGTGTATGTGTGTTTGGAGGGGAAACAAGTTCTGTATCATTAATATGGCCATATGGACAGGCGGTTTGTTTAAGCCAAGGTAATAGGTCATCGTCCTCTCGGAGCCACTGCTCTCTGCTGGGCTTTACCTTCCCAACGTTCGGCTCTCTGCTCTCCTGCTCAGCTTGCTGGTCACGACTCAACGCCTGTCTGAAGTTGAACAGATGCCAAAGCCTGGTTGATTCCAGGAGCCTTTGAATTATTGCCAGTTATTTGTTGTTGTGATATGATGGAAAAGATGTGGAACAAAAGTGGGGGCTTGCTGAAGCAAGCTGTGAGAGATGTTTACTGAAGAGTGAGGCACCTGTTAATAAACGTGTCCCCTTAAAGTTCGGGTAGGCAGTTTTTTTTTTTTAGGTGTCATTGAGCAAAAATTCCATAATAACTGTCCAGCATATTGTTATTCAAGTGGTCTGGGAGGAAACCTCTACTTTTCAGGCTTCAGAAAATCTATCCCGTGACGGGAGACTTTGGCCAATCAGAGTTTATTTCAGAGAGACGGTGCGTTCGTATTGGCTGAGCCACAAATGCAGATGCGCATGCACATCCCTTCAGACAGTGAAAATCTGATTCAGTGGCGGAAAATCCTGCAACTTGTGAAGAATTTCCAATACCTCCTTTGCCTACAGCGGCGTCAACAAGACAACGCGTCCCGGCTCCACATGGAGCTTCTGGCAAAGAGGCACGATGACAAACAGTGGGGAATATCTTTTGAGGGGGGACAGTGGTGTGTACTGGCCTCTCATGCCACTGCTGGACGGGGTAGTAGCTGCCTCTGAAGCCTGGGGCGCTCTGCTCTGCTCTGCGGCCACGAAGCGCTGGAGGGGCGTCTTTGGAAAAGACAAGTCGCGGCGAGAGGGACCGCGGTCTTGGTGAGGTTCACACCGTGGAGAGTGAGCACTACGAGGGATAAGGTTTCACAGGGTAACCGACTCCTGCGGCTGCCGGTCGAAGTTGTGGGTTTGGTGGGAGGGGCTTAGTGGAGTGATACAAGGCGGAAGGTGTTGCACAGATTTTGCCTACCCCACCTTTAACATTTAGTTAGGCCTAGTTGCTAATGCTGCCGGTGTACTGAATAATGTTTGGATTAAGGGGATTGAGTATTTCTAAAATTATAAAGCCTAGAAGGAACAGTTTGCATTGTGTAATTACATTTTTTTAGGTGTCTAGGTCCTAAAAATACTTTTAGAGTGACTGAGTGTTTCATTGGCAAGCCAAAGTCTGGCCAGGGCCCAATGGCTAATGCTTATTAACTTGGCTATGGTTGCAAGCAAAACTCTGTCATTGTCCAGCTAGTGTAATATCTTTTGTCTGCTGCAGTGGGATAGATGGAGCCAAAATGTAGCCCACATTATTGTTCTTTTTCATACTGTAGGAAACAATTTGATTTAACAACTATTATGAGTCTAGTTCTCTGGCTTGATTATCTTGGTATTCAGTGCTNNNCCCCCCCCCCCCCCCCCCCACTCACTCTAGTAATGCACCCACTCTCCGCTGTTTTCCCCCTTGTTGACCCTTTGGTCTCAGGCCTTTGGCCTGTGCAGTGGTCTTGGCATGTCACGAAAGCTCAAGGTGGCCTATTGTTAACAGACAAGCTGAGCAGCTTATATGGCAGTACAGCATTTTCCTCCTCCGTTTCTCTGGAGTAAAGTAAAATGCTTAGCTGCTCCCCCACACACCATGCACACACTGTCAGCAGGCGTGCTAAATACTGTGGAATTAGTGGTCAAGTGTCTGTAATTTGAACTGTCAGTGAACTTGTTACTGCCCAAGCTTTCATAAAAAAAAGTGTTGATTAACTTCTATGGTACTTTTTGAGGATGTAGCTAGTGGTGGTGTTATATTGGACAGCATAATAATGAAAGGTGTTTGTAATGTTTGTTTACCCCCTGTTATATACGAGGGGAACAGAATATATACCTTTCCATATAATGCAAATAACCATAGTGTTGAATCAAGACCACAGTATCAACACCTGAACATTATAATGAGGATGGGATTTATTTCATTAGATTGTACAGGTGTACCCAATTAGCTGTCTCAACTACCCAATGGTTCTGTGTCCATCCAACATTTGCGCTCTTCTCCCCAGAGTAACTCCCCATTATAAAGGTGTATTATTGACATATTTTCTGTATTGAAACCAAAAACGCATGAGGAGACTCAATTTATTACGGTAGAGTATAATGGTGTTATTTTTCCTTTTTTAAGGAAAGCCATGACTTGTCTAGACACTACAGCTGTAACACTTGCAGTCTATACAAGTTTTTGCTTATTATGATACTTGTCTGACAATTATAGGGCATCGTACACATTGTAATTCTGGATAAGATCACAAACTAAATGCAAATGCCACTGGCTTTTATAAGTCAAGTTGCTCCTCCTTGATTCCACTGATAATATGTGTAGGTGAGGTTAATGTGGGGCACTCTGGAGTGCCTCAATACAGCCAGCATGTGAGTGTGTGTATGTGTTCATCCTGTATGCGGATTAGTATACACACAATATTTGCATTGAAAGCATTTGTATGCCTCAGTTTGAGGAACAGAGAGGAAGGAGGCAGGATGCTGCTGGCATTCACCTGTGCTGTTTAATTGGTGGAACCCTGTGTGTGTGTGTCTGTGTGTGTACTTAGTTTCAACACGGGCCCATCCCAACACGTCTGGCCCTGCAGCTGCAGCAGAGCTAATTTTAGCCCAGGATGTGCGTACGCCTCAGTTCCCCTCGCCTGGCCTATGAGAGATGAGGAGAGGATGAGGGAGGAAGCATAGCCAATCTTTCACTCTCCTGCTCTCCTCTATTCTGTGCACCTATCTCTCTCTCTTTCTTTCAGTATTATTACCTGTTGTATGAATTTTTCATGCCCAAAGAAGTAGTTTTTTGTGTCTATGTCCATGTGTCCTAGGGGCAGCACTATTGATTTGCACAGGATCGTATTGACTGCAGTCACTGTTGCCTGCCTGTTTGTGACCTTTACTCACCAAAAGTCCTTTCTGCCTACCTATTTTTGTAACTGTATATGGTTACCATTCTGTATAGAAATCCAGACAATAGGGGTAATGTTCCAGTGCTGTATTTGCTATTAATAACCCCAATTCTATTCCTGTGCTGCCTGCTCCACTAGTGAGTGGCTGGTTCTTGTTACGATTGAGAGAGGCACGGGGATGGAGATTATAGCCGACTGGTTCACTGTGGTCAAGTATTAGAGTTAATCCCCCTACCTAGGGAAAGTGTCTGGATAATGTATGTGTGTGTGTGTAGTACGATTGTGTGTATGTTTCGTGAAGAATAGCACACACGCACCGAAGAGAATGAGTGTCAAATCAAATGTGTTTGAGGAATACTTGGGCAGAGAAAATTAGTGCACGCACGTGTATGTTCTTGTGCATTCGGGCTGTGGTATGTGTTTCTGTGCAAATCAGCAGACTGAAACAAATCTCAGTGGTCATGAACCTGCCCCAAATTCTTGTAAACCTGACTTTTAAGCTGCTGACGCACCTCTGTTTAATAATTGGTCTAAATTTATATTTTCTGATTGGAGCAGTTAAATGGACCTAATTTAGAAAGTACAACATATTTAAATCTCACGATATTTAGTATGTGCTACATGAGAAAAGCAGCACAGTATTGAAACAGCATGGTGATATCTTTAACAAGAAAAACATTTCTGTGCTGTAATGGCATGCATCCGTCCATCCAAGACACCGAATCCCTCCTGGTCTGTATTTGACGCTGTGATCTGACTCTCCTGTTGAAGAGGTTAAATGCAAAGAAAAGTTCCCAACATGCATCACCAAATTGCCACACCATCATTGTTGGACATTCAGTTTGTCATGGTCACTGCAAGCAAACTTTAGGGAAGAAGGATGGCGTCAGAAGTTTCACAAACAGACCAGGCACAAGGCTTGCTCAAGCTCAATAATTCATGGCTGAGTGAGCTAAGCTGACCTTGAAAAATCCCAAGTGTTGCGCTGTTGAAACCTGGCACTGCTCATTTAGGGCAGAGAGGAGAAGTTGAGACAGACAGATGCAAACCTCATATGCAGTACATTTGTAGTCTCCCTTTTCATTTGGGTTAAGTCATCTGCCGACATTGGCATTTCTCATTATGACAAATAGCATTCATTTTGGATTTCATTACTGTAGTTCACATGTGCTCTTTATTTGACTTTGATTATATTTTGTATATTCACGAGGTTTGAGTTCATGTTGAGACACAAACACGTTCCACTACTGTGACGTACTGTGTCACAGTAAGAAAAGCAAAGCAGCCTGCCTGCTGTCCTCTAAGAGATTTTATTGTGAGAAAGCATAAAAAAAGAACAGTCCACAGCAATATGTGACACATCTACTGAAAAAAAAAACACTCTAACCTATACCCACCTACTACCTTTTATTGAAGTTGTTTATCGTTTGACTGCTGTCTCATGCTGTTTTATGGCTATAAATAAATGGATCTTGACTAACCAACTCTTCTACAGTCTGGACTGATTTTCAAAATCAGCTGTTTTCCATTCTGCACCTGGTACTGTACAAACATAAGGAAAAATCGAATAATGGCAATGAGCACAGGCCCACAATGCTTTTGCTAACGTAGCTAAGTAACGGAGTGAAATCACATTTGTTTTTACTCCCCTCATCCCTCTTCTGCCAAAACCTCTCGCTAATCTCATGGCAATGACAGTTTGCCAAAATTCTATCTGATAATTTAAATAATTGTGTGTGGATATCAGTTTTGATTAAATGTGCTGATTCATTTGTGTGGGGGTTTGCCAGTTGCATTCGAACCTAAACGAACAAAAACATGAAGCATTTCAGCTGTGGTGCTGATGAGAGAAACTGTGTGCATGATCACACCACAACAGCCATCTTTTGCTTGTGTGTTCTTTACACGCCATGCTGAATTGCACCCAGTTGTCACACAGTTATCATACCCGCTGACTAATGGTACTGCAGCATTTGCATTTGTTATAACAATACTAGACCATACTTTGATAGATGTTGTGAAAACTCTCACTTGCTGTTTGGAACTGACACATGTGGTGAAAGTTGATAAATTTCCGATACACTTGTAGTTGACTTTGTGGGGAAATCAAATGATTGTTTGTTTCCCATCCATCACGTAGCAACTGCAGAAATGCTCATTGGAAAATCCCTTTGCAACATGATAATAAGTGTTAATTGTGTCACAATAATTCACTGGTATTTAAGGCAGTAATGACTGCTGCTCAACAGTGGTTTATTCAGAAGCCAAAACTGCCAACACTGGTGGGGAAAATGTGAAATTGTCTCCCAAGAAAGAACTTACACAAGCTCAGTGTTGATTCTCTATCTTTGGTAATACAAGGGGGCAGTTTCTACTGTAGATCATAACAGACCACTATTTAAATAGTCCAGGTCTGTCTCCTCTCCCCTGTCCCTGGTGCAGCAGTGGTTAAGAGAGGCTCTGTGTACTTTTCAGAGCTGTAACCTTGTGTTTGTTTACACTGGTTTAATGAGTCACTTACAGATACTCGTACGATTCATCTGTCTGTAATGAATGATGAATGTTGTTAGGTGCTTAAGGGAGCCCTCCATTTAGTACTCACATGAAATAAACTACAAAGGAGATGGATAGATGTAGGCTAAAGCTGGATGGTTTCATTGTTGCTAATGCGTCACTCGTTGGAAAAACGTTCTTTTATCGGCATAATCATCGGTTGTACGTGAGCCTGCCACCTAATGTATTGTTCAGTGAAGCCCCAAAGGTTTATTTACGCTGACAGTAAGGTAAACACACATACAGTATGCACAGAACAGCAGTTTGGGATTAGTATACAAGCTGTCTGTCATCGAACTGACTTGATTAGCATGCTTGTAGTGTTTGTTTATAGAGTTGGACAGCAAGTCAATTAGCATGCTGCAGCTGTTACTAGTCCTGTATGTCCTGGCACCTGGCAGAGGAGAGGACTGGCTAAGATGGTGTGTAGAGTGGAGTCATGGCACACACACACACACACACACACACACACACGCACACACACACACAGCAGTCTTGCCCCCAACATTCAAGATGTTAATCTTATGTTGTTGTTGTTGTTGTTGTTGTTGTTTTGGATTTTAGCACTGACTTGACTGATTTCATTTACCAGCTTTGCTAGCAAATACAGCACTTATTGAGTCATGAGACTGCTGCCGAGGGTGCAGGCTCCAATATGAAAACAATCTCGGTCAGAGTGTGAATAGTGAGCAGTTCCTTCCCGTCCGTCATGAGTCCAGTTAGAACAACACGTAGCACTCAATACCTGCCTGACTGGGCTGCTCACTGGCCCTTTTCTAGGTTATACATCAGTGATGGTCTGAAAGGTTCCACTATTTTAGCCCCATAAGATCATCATACAAATAAATGTATGTTGTGTAGAGACTGAGAAAGGGAAACTAGTGCACCGTGATGGATTGAATATTTTACATTTTTGTTTAATTTCTTGCCCTGTTTACTAAAACATCACCATGACAGTATTTGACAAGGTAGTTTTTTTGAAGACATGTGAGCGGTGTGACTCTAAGGATTGCAATTTTGGTCGGACGGGCGGTCTGTGTGCCCACTTCTTGGTTCAGACTGAATAATCTCAACAACTATTGGCTCGATTGCCATGACATTTTGTACAGACATTCATGGTGCCCAGACAATGAATCCTACAGACTTTTTCTCTAGCGCCACCAGGAGGTCAAATCCTTGGTAATCTCGAAACTTTTCATTTAGTACCATCATCA
This sequence comes from Maccullochella peelii, assembly GCA_002120245.1. Lineage (NCBI taxonomy): Eukaryota > Metazoa > Chordata > Actinopteri > Centrarchiformes > Percichthyidae > Maccullochella > Maccullochella peelii. Next base: position 48,596 of record LKNJ01001062.1, on the reverse strand, counting down.
GGTAAAATTGTAATGAGCAAATGTTAGCATGCTAACCTGCTAAACTAAAATGAAAACATATCTGCTAAACATCCGCATGTTAACATTCTAATTGTGTGCATGTTAGCATTTATCTCAGCCATTGCCTGACTCCAGATTCACAGAGGAATGCATTGTGTGTTAACTGCTCTGGCTTGAAACTAAATCCACAAAATACACTTGTTGGCTTTGTTTCAACCTTGTGCACCGTGAAGCAGTGTGCTTAGCAATGTCATTGTGATTTGGGGTTTGAAGTGCCGTAAACAGGATGGGTTGGCACTCTCCTATTCCATTGTGAGCCCAGCCACAGGACAATGAGCTGGTCCCGCATAGAGGAGGAGCAGCCCTTGAAGGAAAATTTGCTTATTTACATTCATTCGCCAGGCCTCATTAGGTGTATGAGATATTTAGCCAACAGTGACGGCTGCCTGCAGAGCACTGTAGACATGCAAACACTGGGATGAGATGGGTGCATGATGTGGAGGAATCACACTGTAGTCCCAAAGTACAGTTCCAGCTAATAATGCAGAGAAGAAAAATCACTTAATCCCTTTCGGGAAGGGAGGACAGAGTTGTCATTTCTGTTATTCCTTTTCTTATTCCTGTTACCAGGCCATAGCTAGATATTTTATGTCTTATTCTTACAGTAGTTATATTATAGTATATATACTATAGTAGTAGTGTATATATAGTAGTATATTGATACTGTGGCTTTTGGGTTTCATCTGATGGCGGAAAACTCTACCCAGTATCCTAGGCTTAAGGCAAAAACCCTTTTTGGTAAGACTGAAAAAGCTGAACTGAAGAAAATGAATGTTCTTTTGTTATGGTACAATCATTTGAAGCACCTACAAAATTGTCTGACAAAAATTCAAAGACCAGTACACTGCAGTTCAATGATATTGGTCTGTTTCACTTGCCTGGTATTCCCTGAAAGGTGCTAATACATATATCTAATAGGATATTTAATGCATTTATTTTAAAAGGTATGTGAAATAAAGACAATTTAACACGTAATTAACAAGTGTCTTCCCGTGATCTTTATAGATGGGACAAAGCTCAGAAGAACAACTTAGTTACTGAGGCCGTCTTTACTTCCTCCTACTGTACAAAAATGCAGCCAAAATACCCTGTATACGGGAGCTGCTGTCGTGTGCTGGTGACGTCATTTGGAGTCTGCGCAGTAGTGATCCACTGTGGAGCTGCGGTATCAAGTTCCCGCCTATACACCCACCAGGGGGAGATTGAGATGTTTTGGCTTCACTTTTGGGGAGCTGTCATGTCGTCCATCTTTATATACAGTCTATGGTTGAAAATCAAACTTGTTTCTAAAAAAAAAAAACACCTCTAAAACTGTTTTGTACATGTGTTTGCATTATGGATTTAATCCTTTATTCAGTATATGTATCTATTACTATTATATGACAATATTCATATATATTGTGATATAATACATTGTCTGGAAAATCAGTTGAGGAATTGTTAATGAATGAAATAACTAAATCGAATGTCTGTTTTGGGCTAATCCAGCAAGTTAAATGCCTGACTGATCATCAAAATCATATAAAAATCCAATATTGCCATCAAACAGCTCTGCTTTGATTTGCAACATTGCCCACAATGGCTTTATATACACCCAGAGATATTAAAGGGATAGATACCTCAATATAAACAGTATGTACCATGAGCCCACTGCTAGCATTTTTACCATATAAGAGGAGTGAGATACATACCTCAAATTTGTCTATTTTCCTAAAGAACTCAAAATATTTTCCTGTCAAACATTTAACTTGCATAACTGTTATATGTAATAGATTTGTGTTACAGATTTTGTTTGTGTTGTATTATTCATTCCTTTTCCCTCCCTTTTCTGTGTTCACTCAACCTGGAGCCACTGTTGCCCTCGGCTTTGAGTCATCCAGATTGAGTGCGCTTTATCTGGCAAAGGAAAAAATAAATACCTTCTTTACTGCTTTCAATAGATAGAGAGGGTATACACATCATTCTAGACAGATGGGACGTCTGCATGGTAATTTCCTCGTGCCTTTGTGCTGAATTGCTAATATAAGAGTCCTTCAGATAAACACAAGGCGGTGTTGGAAATGCTTGACATCAGATGGAGTGCTCAGTGATGTGGCACTGTCTGCTTCTCAGGGACACGCAGCAGAGCGGGCTCTGTGTCTACGGCATCTAAAGATTCATTCTGCCAAACACAGTAAATACTATGGGTGTGGATCCTCAAGATGCATTTTTAGCAGGCAAGGAGACAAGTTGGCCAGCTGACCGTTGCTATGCAACAATGGGAAACTTGAAAATTGACTCCTTGTGCCGTGCCTCAAAATAACCATAAAAACAAAGTGTTTGTTGAACAAATGCATAGTTTGTGTTATGAAATGAAATGCATGTTGTTGGTTTGTACTCTGGGTGCTTGTAGTGAGGCTTCTCTGCATCACAGTAATGTTCTTTAATGTTAACACTGTGCATCTTTTAGTGGAGGGCTGTACTGTTGTAGCAACCGTCTGTTGGTTTCCAAGTCTCCGTGTTGTCAGCTGCTTTGTACTTATTTATGTTGTGTGTCGTCAGTAGAATTTTACCTTTCAACAAAATAACATTCAACAATTCAAAACCATTCTTTGAAGTTTATTTGCAAATCCTTTCAAATTCAACTATCTTTAATCCAGCCTGAAAAGAAACACATTTGAAGCAAAGTAAATACTTTTTTGCAAGCTCTCCAAATGATAAATAATAATAGGGATGCAACTAATGATTAGTTGTGATATAACTAAAGTGCGACATGTTCTTGTTAAAAGGTTGCTAGCATTACACTTACATCTGCACATCAGTTTGTTATGCGCACTCACTTTAAACTTCTTGTTTGAAAAATAAGCCTCAACCTGTGATAAGTTTTCTCTTTGGTGGTTATACTTGTTATACTTGTCCGACCGCCATGCCACATATATAGATGTTTAACTGGTCCTCAGAAATGACACACAAACCTGGTAAATGCTAACTTCATGACCTGCACAAGCTATATGAATGCAGTTTGATTGGTGTTTAATACAGATGACCACTTTTCTTATGGAAGTTCTTCCTGTGATGATCTGATTGATGGATTGTGTTTTTTTGCTTGTTGTTGCAGGTGACCCTCAGTGATTGACAGATGTGTGACACTGTGGAGAACCATTTGCCTCTCCCAGTGGAGATCTGAGTTCTGGGACACTGAGGTAAGCATGTATTTGTATTTTATTGATATTAATGATCACCCGAATCATTTACGGTGTTTGTAGATGTAGATCCTGTCATCAATTTCTTTATTCAACCTGTTTTTATCAACACTGAACTCCAGGAAAGTTACAGTCATGCCCTTTTCCAGTTAGTTGCCAGATTATGGCATCACAAAGGTGGACACGTCTACATTTTCATTCACTGCCTGGAAAACAGTTTACACTATCACTAAAAAACACTGTATGTTGGTGAAGAAAGTTTACATTTTCAGTGACATAGATCTGATCATGATCTATTAAGGCAAAAACCACAGATAGTTGATTCTTTTACCTTCATGTTTGTCTCAACATTTGGAACATTTATGGTGCAGACTAATTCCTCTTTTTTTTACATGTTATTTCAGTGTGTATATATAGATTGATTGATAGATTGTCATTAACAATGTGAAAGGTTAAAATTAATATGTATCAATCTGACTTATAATGCCAGAAACTGCAAATGAAATTAAAATGTGAGCTGTTGACAATTCTTCCCCTGATAATCTGATTGATGGATTGTTTTTTCCTTAAAGCTGGGGTAGGCAAAATCTGTGCAACCTATGTTTATGTTTTCTTGATGCAATTACACCAAAAAAGTAACAAAACAGAACCCAAGTGTTATGGTGCTACTGACATATGAAGGATAAGAACAACACATTTTGACATCTTATGTTTCACATATTTTAAATGCTCACAAAAGCAATATAATCTAAGTTGTTTTTGCAAAACGGACATTTCTCGGGTGAATTTTTGCCATTGCCTAAAAGTCACTTGACTACAGTTCCCATGGTGACTGATAAGCCTGCCCTGCTGATGGAGAATTTCACTTCAGCGAGTCTTTGACAGTTTGACAAGCCAGAGGAAATGAATGAGTCAGCCTTTCATGAAGAGCTGAACAAGCTTACTAAATGGAGGCTTTCAATCCACACACTCAGATTTAAGGAGTGCGCTCACACAAAAAGATTCGACTCGTTCAGATCGTCATCTGCTCTGAGTAGCGAACATGATCTCTGTCTCCTCCAGCCCTACAGCAAATCGGATATCTTGCTCCTCTAAGCCTCTTTTGTAACATTCTCAGGCTTATCTGCGCCATTCAGCGAGCCGCACATCGTTTTATGTTGGATTTGTTTAAGACGGTAACCTCTAAATGCTGGTGTGATGTGCCTTTAAACTGTTACAGTAGGTAGTCCAAGATGAAGAAAGATAAGAATGAGAGCAAGCTGTTAATTAAGCATTTTTAATAAGATAAAACTCCAAACCTGATAACTTGGGTGAAAATGTAGATTTGTATAGAAAGTAGGTTGAGGATTTACACTTTATCAGTGCTTAAATATGTCACTTATAAATTTAAGCTAGTTATGCCTCTCTAAAACAATACTCATGTTATAGCAGTTGAGATAGAAAGCGACAGCTGTTTACTCAGTTAGTGTGTTATAATATCAAAGAATTTAATTGCATTTTACTTATATTAACTACATTGTGTTTGAGCTTTAATCTTTTCAGTGCATGTGAAATTGTACTTTTTAGACCTTGAATACAATTTTAATTGTAGAATTTACGTGTAATTTGAATCATTTGTTGCCAGCAAAAGTAAGAAAGTTTACATTTCTTATCTTGCAATATAAAAAAACTAGAGAAACATAGAGAATGAAAAATGTAAATCCAGAGAGGCCTTTAGAGCTTGTGCAAATTTCCTGGCATGTAATGGTTTGGGTGTACCAAATGAGATTAAACAGGGGTGTGTCAACATTATGGCTTACTGTGGGAATGGGCATTACGACTGTGCACATGCACACAGTTTTACACTATTTGGGACTTACAAAAAGGAACAATGTGTGAACATCTTATAAGCAGGGGTTGCTAAATCTGACAGTCTGTGTATGCATATTCCCAATTTTGTGCCCGCACAGCTCTTTATTCTTGAATCTGAATCAGTTTTATACGTCTTGACTCCTTAACTCTCTGAATAACTGTCTGCATAATCTCTGTGCTCTGAGTTTTTTCACTTCTGTTTACTTGCACGCGTCAGAAAGTTAACCAAGGACACTGACCCAGATGCAGCTGCAATGAGTTTATTTACAACACTCTTCTTCTGTCACATGTCGCATACTGTGGGGGCACATTTTCGTGCCAAAGGGCGGAACACAAGGCAGGGAGAGGAGTGAAGTGGTCAGACCTTAGATTGTGACGTAACTGATCACTACTTTATAAATACAGTGTGAAAGCGTATCTTATCTTTTGTCTAGATGGTGGCATCTGTGCAACAGTACAAATGACATGATGTCACCCATAATCACAAATATATTCTATGTGTTACCATGATTAAGTACCATGGCATACTGCTATATCAGCAGCATCTATGTGATCCATACCATTGTCAGTTAATTTATGACAATTGAACATCGTCACATCCACAGTATTTGATAAAAAACTAAGGCTGGGGAAATTGTCTTAAAGCATGCAGAGAACAAAATCAGTGTGCTGGCTGCAGAAGAACACCTTACAGTCAGACAGCTGAGGTTGTTGCCTGAAATGTTAAGTGGGATCTCCCGCTTTGAAATGTGAATCTATTGAGTTAGTCCTAATCCCTAATCCCATCAACTCAAAACCATAACAAGCTTATGAAAGTTTTTCTAAGGGCAAGGGCTCAGCAAAACACAGGTGACATAAGTAAGAAACCAAACTCGTGTCTGAAAACTACACATTTATTAGGTTTTTACACTGGATTTGCATGTGAAGGATTTGTATCTGTAGGCTAATATTTTACCACCGGGAAGCTGCAGGAACTACACACAACTGGCAAAGTATAGCTCAGGTTTAAGATCCTTTTTCTTCCTTTGATGTCTCTTTGACTTTGCAATTGCGTCAAAGTTGATGATTACATATGCTACTCAACACCTGTATTTTTATTTATTTATTTATTTATTTCTATTTTTGTTGCAGAGAGCATGTTGTTATTACACTTATATGGTGTGTTCTTGGATTTCTTGAAGCTAAGAGTGGATTGAAGGCTCAATCATGACAGTCTTTTGGAATTTTTATTGTAAGCTATAACCCAACTCTAAAATTACATTAGCATCACGCATCTCTGTCATTTTGGCAGCTTGGCACACTGTGTCTCTTGCAACGTCACCTACCGTCTGTATCAAAACGCTCCCTCACTGGGAACTGTGACTGTTCCACCTCTCACTCTACCGATCTACACACACACTTGCTGAGACACATGCCTCCTTCACAGCTAGCCTTTTTATGGGATAATTCGTGAGAATGTATTTTCCATGGGATTAAGTCTGAAGGAGAAATGGCTTTTCATTTTGGGGCAGTTTGTTGAAGTTAATTTGAGCTGCTGGATACAGAGAACAAGAGCAGAGATAACAGTGTGCTTGTAGCCCGAGGTCAGAATCTGGTTGAGGAAAACTAAGGACTAACTGTCTTTTGTTATCTCATATCTCATCTCTCTTCATGTATTATGAATAATTATGCATTAACATTTAGAGAATTCAGATCTCTAGCTTTCTCTCGTTGCAAAGTATAAAAATATTAGAGCAATAATTTTTCAGTAAATTTTTAATTTAAGTGGGCTTTTTATTGGGTTTTTGCAAGGCTTTGGTTTTAACATCATCATTAGTTAGATCTGGGTTTAGCTGCCTTGTGAGGTTTTGTGTCTGTTTTATACGATTTCATAATAACGCACATGAGCCAAGAACCAAAAAAGACTTGACCTTGGCCTTGTAAGATCTGTCAAGTGAAAGCCCATATGACTGCCTGTTGTGGTTCATGTTCATGTCGTCACTCATCCATGGTGACAGGTGAGGCCACTTAGGTGGCTCCTTTATGTAACAGTGCAGCCAGCATCATGGCTTCCACACTCAGAGGTGTTAAAGGGCCATGCTGGTGTTTCTACATGTTGTATCCCATTTGCAACGACTCCTGTACAATGAATATTACTGTTGACCACTTTCCAAAGCATACCATAGTTTTTTAGATTACTGATTACTGTTGTCCATGCAGGAAATAGCTTGTATTTATTTCAACTTGCAAGACTTTAAACAGGTAATCCATCTCAGTGACCATTTAGTTTCCTTTATTTTCAAAAGGGCTGCCTATTTAGTAGGGAAAGGGTATTATACAATATTTTTAAAAATGTATCCTTTGGAACATGGTTGACAGTAATATGAAGTACATTTGAAAATGGTAAATGGGCTCAAACATGGAAAAGCACTGGTATTGTCCTTGCTTCCTCCTTGTTTTCTTCCTCTAACTAACTGTTTGTTTAACTCTTTGCTTCTCTTCGACTCTGTCCCCACCCGTACGTCCTCCTCTCTCCCTCTGTCCTCTGTGTTTCTTTGTCCACCAGGCAGCCGAGGGGGGGCCTCTGAGGAAGATGCTGGGTTCAGAGCGCGGTGTTGTCGAAGAATGGCTCTCAGAATTCAAGGTAAAGGCCCACCTCTTCTCTGTTCCCCGTCGTGACTCATGGCAATAAAATGTTCTCCTGGAGGACATGTTTGGAGAAGCCACACAATGTGGGTGTAACAACTGAGATGAAAGAGTGTGTTGGGCGTGCAAGTTTGTGCATGTCACCTCTTCAACATTTCAGTCCTTGTAGATTGTAATTAGATTTAGTGAGTGCAAGTAAGAACTGTACCTGAAGCATTTTTTTGTCAACCATCTCCCAGAATAGATACACATTGATTTAATCAGTGAGACATGTTTTACATTCAATCATCATGCTTTCACTGAAACTTGTTTTTGCTTGCATGCATGTAAGGTATGAACCGGATTTACACAAACAGGCAGTCATTCAGATCACACTAACCCCTTAGCTTCTATATTCTGAGAACTTTTTTACTTGGCTGTAATGTCTGAATGTGAAGCAAAAAAAGTCTGGATGGATTACCCAAAGCTAATTTGTCAATTCAAATATAGATTTAAGGTCAGTTGCACTTTCAGCTCACTGCTGTTAGTGGCAGCATGCTAATATTAGCATTAGCAGTCATACTCCTTTTAGTTAAGATGCATTTTTTCAGGACTCAAATCCGCCGCTTGAACTTTGTCTGAAGACACGTGTGAAACCCAGAGTCATGTTAAAAGAATGAAGGTTGAATCTGAAAAGATGATTGCTACATCAGTAATATTATGACTTGTGCTAAGTGTTCCTCTTAAAAGTATTACGATGTACTTAATAATATTACAAATATTGACAATTCTTCTAAAGAAAAATTTAACTAAGAAAATAAAGGGCTCAGTACTGTATTTGATAACTTTGTCTTGAGGCACTTAACTAGTTTTTCTTGTTTGTTTATGTCACATTTCCTTCTAAGTCTGTGAAACATACATTCAATAAAACGAGTGAAGTACACCCGCAAAGTATGTTACCTTACCAATCATAAATCAGCTGTTTATTCAGGATGCTTTTAAAACACAAAAAATGCTGGCAAAACAACTGTAAGCAATATTAGAAATGTGGCTGCTTGAAGACACTCCGTTTCTAAAAAGAGTGGAGATTGGAAACCTGAACCTAACACAGCTGCATCCAGTGGACATCAGGGTAAACATGACAACATACAGACTCATGAAAGCTTACTTGAGTCTGAGATGTCATGAAATGGCCACTGTACATTAAGTATTTGAAATGATATGTTTGAGATCTATGGAGTGCAATAGGAAGACGAGTATGAAGGAGCGTATGAGTTTCTTAATTTGTGATTCGTAGCGTAGGATTTGTGCACCTGCAATGAAGAATTTGAGAAGGTGTAACTGCGGTGTTGTGTTTGTGGGAGAGAAAAAAATCTACAGGTTTTCTACTTTTTAAAGCATTTTTCTCTGTGACTCTGTACTGATACACATGTGTGACTATTTTCTACAACTACAAATTCCACTGTCACAGGTGCTCAGTTGTTTTGCTCCAATAATACCTTCATAGACGAGCCAATAGTAAGGAATTGGTGTGTAGTGCATTAAGAGGGATGGCAGAGGGGAGCACAAAATTGTGTGAGAGAGAGACAGAAAAGAGGGGGTGTAACGAATAGTGAGGGAAATAGATTGGTGTGACTCATTGTGTGAGTGATGCAGACCAGGCACATTGTGTTCTGTCCTCAAAATGACCATACTTAGTCTGTGCTGAGAGGATATCTGTGCCTTCTGTCATCTGCAGACAAACACGCAATCTTGACCATTTAAAGAATGTCACCCCAGGATACTGTGAGCCTGTCATCACTGTGTGATGACGTTCAGTGCCTTCAAAGGGTTATTTTGTGATTCCTTGTCATGAGTGTATCCACTTTCACTTAACCTGCCTCGTTGACTGGCCCAGTCAGTGAATTCTCCACATTTCCTGAATGCTTTTGAACACTACCTAAGAGAACAGGTCTTTTATCACAGAAGACATTTTGACACGTCACAGTAGGAAAAGCACAGGTGTAAATAATACAATTAATGATGGCTGAATTCCATTTAGTTGCTTCAGTTTCAGCGTCATGATATTGTTCATGCTGGCTTACTGTCATGACTTACTGGGACATTTACATCTAGGTGGAGGGAGTGAGAGTAATAACATGGCGTGACGTTTCCAATAGACCAAAAAGATGGTCTGTTTCAGCAGCTGTTGGTGGAGAAATTGGTCTATCTGCCTCGTCTCTGATGGATTTATTTCTGAATGAATGTTGAACATCGATGTAAACGCTTAAAGGCTCTGCACAAACACACAGGTGTTTTCAGTCATTCTGGCTGATTGGCCCTTCGTCAGGTTAAAGAAGCTTTACGAAGAATTACGTGATGTCACCAAACTCTATGGACCAATGAGATTGGCTTCGTCTGATTTTGGAATCACTCCCTGTTTGCTATATAGGGCACTTTATTTACGGAGTGCAATTATAAGTGTAAACTTAGTGCCATTTAAAAATGTCCACAATGGAACAAAAAACGTGCTGTCGACACACAGCATGTACTCTTCTTTCTGCTTACAATCTCACAGTGCAATGCGTTGCACATTCATGCGGCTTTACACCTGTCAGTGATGACGCACAATGATGATGACTAAGTAAGTGTCCCTATTGAGTGCTTCCTATTGATTGTTTATTAGATAGGGAGCGGTGAACAAGGGAGTGATTTCCGACACAACTCATGATAACAGTGTAAGTTGTCCTGCCCTGACAGGTGCAACAAAAGCAACACAATGATGAGGGCGATGTCGATCAATTGCAGTTTGTACAGGCAAACACATCCCTGAGAGGGGGTCTAGTCTTTAAATTGTAAGGGATCATCTCTGAAACTACATAATTGAATCTATTAATTTTTGTGCTTCATATTTTATAGTGCTGACATTTTCCTGCATTTAAACTCTACTGTAGCTGAGCTGGAAATATTTGGACATGACATGACATTGTCAACATTTGTCTACTAACATTAAATCCCAGTAGCTTTTTCTACTTTTATTTTGAAAGTGCTGTTTCCCATGCATATAAGAATGGTGACTATTTGGAGGGATGAAAGGGAAAATGATGCCTTATGTGTTATACCTCTAGTCAGAAGTGAAATGTAAAAAATGTGTGCAATTGTTCAGCAAACTTTTCTTTCTCCTCTCTCCAGTCCTTACCAGAAACCCGCATCCCCAGCTACGCCGGCAGCCTTCACCTAAAGAAGTCCCTGGTGCCAGCACTCTACAGAGTCATCCAGGACCCCAACAACGAGGTGACACACACAGGGCACACACACATACAGAGAGTCCCAAGTATGGCTGTTTTTAGCTCAAGGAAATGTGTTGCTTGTGACTCACATGATGTAGTCTCAGTTGGCAGTGAGCAAGAAACTGACACACAACTGTGTCTGCGGGCTACACATGCACACTAAAACACAAGCACACTGTAGTCTGGGAGAGTATGATGGACGGGCACAGTGGCAGTGCCAGCCACATTACCTGTGAGATGGCACATAGTGTTCCCTATATATACGCACACACACACACACCACACTCTGACAGACTGGAACATCTGCTGGAAAAACTACATGCACAGTCAAAGATGCAAACACAGATACTGTATATACACAGACTTGGTTTATTATTAGGTGTGCTGTAGCACACAAGCAGCAAGCTGTTTTTTTTAATGCACAGGTGTTTTCTGTACCAGCAAGGCTAAACCAGTATTTTCTCAAAATCTAATGATCTCTGAACATGAACCTAATGACACAATTTTTGAGCAAAGGCCTGAGGCACTCAATGAGACGAGACTTTAATTTCACTCTAATGATAGAGTCGGTGCCTCCAGTTCTCTTTCCCCCTCTTTTTTCCCCCGCTCTTTCATGGTTGAACTTGGGTGTCAGGCAACCAGGGATCTAAATTCTGTTAGTGTTGTCAATCTGGCTGCACAATCCCATTAATGATTAGCGATCCAGGAGAGAGAGAGAGTGTGTGTGTGTTTGTGCATGCATGTGTGAGAGAGAGAGAGGTTGCAAAGTGTGTTTGACTGTTGCATGTTTTTTGCTGATGACATGGAGGGCCAAATGCCTTGCCAAGTTCATTAATGAGTTGCCGCTTATTTCAGGGTCAGTCACAGTACAACACCCGCACACACACACACACACTCTTACACAGTAGTGCTGTGTGGGCACTCACTTCACTGACCCCTGCATAGTATAAACACATTGGCTCAGCTGGCTCCCCTGAGACTACATCTGACCAGACTTCCATTATAGTGATTTATCCCCTCTGCTCCTACACACACTATTGACCGGCAGCGAAACTTTCCCTCCATCTGTCCATCTCATCGTGTTATAGTCAGGATGAAATTCATTCATGTTTTGAAATAAGAGCTGTGAAGCAAAGATTCAGTCTCAAGGTATTTCTGATGGCTATTCAGAAAGGTTGCTGCTGAGACGGAGAGTCGGAGTCAGTCTAACAATGGCAGAGATGTCAGTTGTTTTTTTTCTTTATCGTGTTTTCATTTTAATCCTATTACTCCAACCCATCAATCATATTGTATTTCCACTAGACCACTAGACCTGTACTTATTTGTATTTACTTATGTCCCCCAATCCAGCTGCTTGAGCCTGTGTGCCACCAACTGTTCGAGCTGTACCGGAGCTCTGAAGACCGCCTGCGCCGCTTCACCCTGCAGTTCCTGCCTGAGCTGGTGTGGGTATATCTGCGCGTCACGGCCAGCAGGGATCGCCAGAGCAATGGGTGCATCGAGGCCCTCCTCCTGGGCATCTATAACCTGGTGGGTGTCAGCCCTTGTGGGTGGAGTGGGGCAAGACCCTATAGAAGCTATACATTTGAGGCAATTCATTCTGTACATGCTAGCTGTGGGTTATATTTCTGTGTGCCATTTTGCATCCCCAATTCAAAATCTCCGTATGGTAACTAAGTGGGATGCACAACAGCAACCGCAAAGTGGCAGCAGAAAAGGAACTGTGACATAAAACACAGCAAAGGATCAATAAAGAATAAGAAAATTAATATCGTCCCAACTGTCCTGATGGATAATTGTCCTTTATATGGACGGTGACAGCAAACATCATCTAGGTGAAGTGTCCTTTAGAGAAACTCTGAATCCCTACAGCTTGAGGGAAGTTGCCCTGTAACTGACAGAGAACCACAACATTGTTATCACCGTCATTATGGTCATAAATGGCCAGCAGGGATGACCACAGTCTCTAAAAGCCTGCAGTTGAACTTAACTCACCAAACACATGATGTGTTAATTGGCTAACAAGGATGGCTGTTATGTTGCTACATCACTGTCAGTGGACAAAGAAGGCCTTGTTTTGTCCCCAACTCTCAACTCTGTCCAGAGCTCGTTCCACTTATACATTAGTCATTAGGAGCCTCAGTATCATACTTTGAGTATTGCATAATAGTTTAGGCAAATCTGTTACAGGTCGATTATGGATGAATATAAGTAGATATGATATTTGTAGAGGAAAGGCTGTACTTTTCGTAGAAACATTTCTGACGACATTTGTTTTTACAGCTGTGAATGGCTCCATGTCTGCAGTTTCAAACTACTAATGTGGAAAAGACTAAAACATTGATATGCAAATTATTGGTTATCTTTTGGACATTAGTGAGGCTGTATGTCTGTTGACATTAAAGAAGATCTACAGGAAAAGCCCTGAAAGAGATATCAATAGAAAGAGGTCCATGTCAGCCAACACGGCTATGCATAATTTATTCCTTTGTGTCTATACCACTATACACACACACACACACACACACACACACACACACACACACACACACACACACACATACTGTACATGCTCATAGACCTCTCGCCTATGGTCATTGACAAGTGAGCTCTGATAAACCGCTTTGCTTTCAGCAGTGCCATCAGATACTCAGAGATATACTGCTAGCCAGTGAAGGGCAGGACAAGGCCTGAACCAAACAGTACACTGAGAGAGAACGGGAAATAAAAGGGATAAAGCCTTTTTGGTACCACATTCCAAAACTTAGATTATGGATGCTTGGATGGGTGGGTGGTTTGTGGCCCAATTGGTGTTTGTGGCTGCACACAGCCATTAAAAAAAAATCTGACCACTTTGTTCAGCACATGTGAACGATTTCAGTTGAAGCACATTTATCCATATCTAATGATATTAGGAAAACTCCCCTGCCTTCCACATCTGCAATAAATTATACAGATAAAAACTGAGGAACATTATACACTCAAAGAAAAAATGACTATTTCTGTCTCTCAATCAGTTAAAAATGCCTGCTATGCTCACATGCAGTAAAAACAATTGCTTTGCTAACTCTTACATACCACTTGATTCCTCCTCAGCTGCACATAATTGGTTTATGGAATAGTGCTTTCTGCCAAATGAAAAATGCTCAACTCTACATCTCTGCGAACGTACTTTGTTATTATTGTGACTGGTGGAGATAATCAGGCATTACTTTTAAAAATGTATCTTTGTATTATCTATCACAGTGTGAAATTGGAATTGAGTGATGAGGGTGCCTGCAGTGACATTTAATCTGTCAGAGTCAATAACATGTACCAGCAGACTGGTCTTACGCTAGCTCAACAGCGTGAGGGACAGTGGATTGTACAGCAGTTGTGCAGCAACCATATGCTGCTAAATGCTTTCCAGTCCATGGAGAAGGGCTTAACTGGGTTAAGTTATGGAGGTAGAAATCTGAATTCAAATCAGACATTTACTAACTCTCAATATAAATGAGTATCAAGCCACCAGACTGTTTAAAAAAACAATTATCCATTAATTTAATGATGCAGCTATTCTGTCTCTTCCTCTCTCTCTTTGGTTTTGCAGGAGATCGTGGACAAAGACGGCAACAGCAAGCTCCTCTCCTTCACAATCCCATCTCTGTCCAAACCATCGATATATCATGAGGTGGGGCTCCTGTCTGTCCTATCAATCAATGTTTTTAACCCCCCCTCCCTTATCTCTTTTGATGCTTTTGCCTTTTCCCACTGACTGTTGGAACCTTATAGACTTATTTAAGTGGCTATTTGCAAGATAACACCTCCTCAGTGTCCACTTTCATTAAACTCACCTCCAGGGCTTATCCTTCTATGTGTGAAGGTGTCAGTATGCTTCACACTTTTAGTGTGTACAACCAAAAGCTTCACTCTGAATGTGTCAGATTTATTGTGCCCCTCTCTATGACGTGTTGCCATTTTGTTTTGAGCATACCACCACATTAAGTCCCTCTCTGCCAGAGCCACTTTTCTTATTTTGTGTTTTTCACAAGTCTAATTTTGAAAACAATTAGCATGAACTTTGGGCAGGCCAACAAGGACGAACTAGCCATGAATAAATTCTTTACAGTTTGCACTTTAAACTTTTCTGTGTATGTTGATTTCTAAATGAGGTGACTCTTTACTTTGGTTTTCGTTCAGCTTTTTTTTTGTTTTAGTGGCTCTCCCTGTTGTGCTGGGTTTGTACAACCCTCCCCAACTTCTGACGTGACTTCTAAAACAGGGCACAGCATTGACTATTGTGTTGAGCTGGAATTCATTAGCAAGGTGTTTAACAGGACATGCTGACCTGGGACTATTTACTGAGGGCAGAAAGAAGCAGTGTGTCTTATTGGCCAGTTTTTTAGCCTTTTTTTTTCTGCTTCCCAAAGCAGAGTAAAGAGCGTACAGTATATTTTCATAAAGTATGACGGCCCTCAGTGGGTGCTAGTGTGTGTTAGCGAGTGTTGATGAGACTACAGTGAGTGGTGTGTGCTGAGGGCGATTTATCACTGTAATTACAAGCTTGAGAGGCTCTTTCCTCCATGCTGAGAGAATGAAGAAAGCATGGAGGCGGGATGGTGATGGGGGGGGGGGGGGGGGGG